>OZ024875.1:35431455-35695097 GCA_964017185.1 Rugalucina vietnamica
GAAAATAACCACTTTAGGCATAATAAGAAAATTTACCAATTAAATGCGGAATCTCGGAAAAAAGAAAAAACTTAACCGGACACCAACGTACACCAGAAATAGCGATTTGTACTTTAGGGCGTTGTCACATACACGTAATTTTAACAACAATGATTCTTCTAATTTTTTTCGTGTTTTATGATATTTGTTTCTCATTTTCACAGATGGCTGATGTTGTGCAAGGAAAGTTCTCTTCGACTGTTCAGAAAGTCAGCATCATCGACTGCAGATACCCCTATGAGTTTGAAGGAGGACACATTAAGGTAAGAAATTGCTATAGTTATTTATTACAGACTTATATGAGTCATATATTTTTGAAAATATTTTCTGTCAATACGAGCAACCACCATGACATAGTTTTACAGTCACTGATTAGGGCCAATGATATTTTTAAAGCACATTCAGATGAACATTACTGACGTTCTGGGGACTCACTGGAACAATTTTACAGTCATTATTATTTTATTTCTAAGAAATAAATAGTTTACGAAAGATATTCGATTTTTTTTTGTAATCGTGTATTCAAGCTTCAATATCCTTTACTTTTTAGGGAGCAGTGAATCTCTACACCAAAGCGGCCGTTGACAAACTGCTTGAAGAGCCTGTCATCCCCGGTCAGACGCATGTGCTCATCTTCCACTGTGAATTCTCATCAGAAAGAGGCCCTAAAATGTAAGTTTGAACTATTCTAATTACACCAAACAGTTTTTTCTACCTTAGCATAAAGAACGTTTAATGTTCCGTTATTTCAATCTGCATAAACTGTATATCGTTACTTTCAAGAGCATCAGCAGATTGACAGGACAGCAAATAACAATTTGCGATATAAATTGCACTTTCCGAGGCAACATTGTGCCACAATGTCAATAGTCGCTAGACCAGTATGATTTTCAAAATAGCTTTCAAAATTAAAATATACAGTAATTCGCTACTGATAGACTTTATTTCTTGACATTTGTCAATAGATCTTAAATAATATTACGTCTTTTGTCTCCCAGGTATCGCTTCTTGCGTAGTCAAGACCGTAACCTCAACAAGGATAGTTATCCCAAACTGAACTACCCAGAGATATATTTGTTGAAGGACGGATACAAGGCGTTCTACCATTCTTTCTCGGTAAGTCTTTATCATTTTTGGTTTCCAAAACAATACGAATAGGACAATGAAATCTGAATGACTGCATATGCTGTGTCCTCCGCAAACTATTGAGAAACAGTGTCGATACCATCAAACCTTTTGCAGATTACTATTTTTACTATTCGTTGGGATAGAAAACCACGTAAAGTGTGTCAAATGATGAGCCTCTGTGATAGTTGTTTTACAAACCAGTTTAGGACAAAGCATATATCCAATTTTGAACATATGACTATTCAAGTCTTGTTTTATAGATGGTTAATACTAATAGGTCTCACTTTCATTTTCAGGAGCTCTGTGATCCTATTGGCTATAAGCCCATGCTGCACGAGGACCATGCGGAAGATCTCAGACACTTCAGAGTCAAGTCCAAGTCATGGGAAAACGGTAAAAAGGCAAAGAAACCCAAATTTTCACGTCACAGAAGCTGTCTTACATTCTGAGCATCTCGGCATTCATCGTTGATATCGATGTTTTCACGATGGAAGTCTCGCAAGGTCTGACGAGACCACACCCAGATGCGAGATAGAACACTCGTCTAGAGAGCGCTACCCGCCGGCAACAATGACAACGCGACAGACTATGGAAATGGTTTGAGAGGGGAGGTGAGGAGCTTGTGCTGACACCCTCAGGTCTCCAAGCAGCTGTTTGTGCAGACAGTCTAGTTACAACATAATAGTCTGGCCTCTACGGACATCTAGAGCAAACAATCAGCAGGTCGCAGTCTGTGAGAGATGCATTAAAAGGAGCCACCAAGACAGGGCTTTGATGCCTGTGAGCCCAAAAAGGGTAAAACACTAGTTAGCTCTGTGTGTTGTATACCACTGCTCGCATGATACCCGAAAAAAAAGTTCCCTTTCATCAGGCTAGCCCAGAAAATTCAATGTTGATCATTTGGCAGCTAATTATTATTGTTATCTTTTTGTACATATACATGTAAAAAAGATTGTATTTATATCGGTGATATGTTGGAGAGATTAAATATATTCAGTATATGTAATTTGTTTGTAATCTTTGTAATCTTTGTTTCCCACCCAACGTTAAGGTGCCACATGTAAACCATTACGAAAACTTGCCCATGCAATTTCAGAAGAAAGAATTGAAAATTTCATTGGAAATATTTTGATTTTTTTTTAAAGATTTTCATTCAAAACATACATTGTGATTACACGTTAGAATCGCCTTGCCGAGGCGGTTCTATCGAGTACCCACAATGTATGTTTTGGATCAAATATAAGAAATTTAGGTATACCCCGGCAAACCCCAGTTTTTCTATATAGAAGTGGGGTTTAAGGGGGTATACATTTCACGGACATGTTTTCCTGATTACTCGGAGGGTTTTCCTACATTATACTCGATGTGCACATAGTTTTCTGACGAGGGCTTTAGATTATACACCATGTGCATTTAGTTTTCTTCTGTGCATATTCATGACTACATTGTGTAAACTGAAAACAATACTGAAGCAAACTTCAGACCATATACCTATATAGGTGCACATGTCTCAGCTGCTTATAGTCACATCTATACTACTCAAGAATCAAAACTTTAGTTTTGTTCACAGGACATAATAGTAATCTAACACCCAAACTTTTGCTATAGATGTGTAGCAGAACCAGCGCTTCTCGCAGACTTGCAGATTGAAAGTGAAGTTGTCACTGTTGCCTACCCTATCCAATTCTATAATTTACCCCCTCTTACTGGTTCATTCAACTGCAAAACTGTTTTGATAATCGAAATGTCGATACTCGAGTACATCTTGTGTCTAAAACGAACTTTGGGAAATTTTCAGAAATAGATAAATAGAATCCATCATGGGTGTCCAGTGGAGATAGGAAACTCCCAACCCGAGGGTCCACCCGTTCCAGTGGGAAACGAGGCTCGCCGAGTTTCCCACTGGAACGGTGGACCCGAGGGTTGGGATTTTCCTTTCTCCACTGGGCACCCATGATCGATTCTTTTTCTTACATACTCCGATTTTATCCTTTTACCGGTAACGTAACCTGGTACCGTGCTTTAACCCTTGTGACGTTGTGCATATTACGGATGTGACGTCAAATGTAAATAGATCGTTGTCAAAGTCAATAGAGATGTAGTTTTTATTTGTTTTTATTTTAAAACGAGCGTGATTCAAGAATACTCGCTGTGAAAAACATCACTTTTGTCTAGTTTTGGTGAACGCCATTGCTGCAAGCAGTAGAAACGATCGAATTATATCGCGTGCTTTTCTTATCTTGCATGAGCAACCAAACCAGCAGTGTAAGATCGATTTTTCTTACATACCTCTATCATAAAGATAGAAAAATTCCGGTATTTTAGTGGTGGTAGATAAATCGATCTTACACTGCTGGTTTGGTTGCTCATGCAAGATAAGAAAAGCACGCGATATAATTCGATCGTTTCTACTGCTTGCAGCAATGGCGATCACCAAAACTAGACAAAAGTGATGTTTTTCACAGCGAGTATTCTTGAATCACGCTCGTTTTAAAATAAAAACAAATAAAAACTACATCTCTATTGACTTTGACAACGATCTATTTACATTTGACGTCACATCCGTAATATGCACAACGTCACAAGGGTTAAAGCACGGTACCAGGTTACGTTACCGGTAAAAGGATAAAATCGGAGTATGTAAGAAAAAGAATCGATCATGGGTGCCCAGTGGAGAAAGGAAAATCCCAACCCTCGGGTCCACCGTTCCAGTGGGAAACTCGGCGAGCCTCGTTTCCCACTGGAACGGGTGGACCCTCGGGTTGGGAGTTTCCTATCTCCACTGGACACCCATGATGGATTCTATTTATCTACCACCACTAAAATACCGGAATTTTTCTATCTTTATGATAGAGGTATGTAAGGAAAAAACACAATTTTACCAGGGACACGGAAATTATTGATAATAGTTTTGCTAATAGTTCGAAGCCTTCATCATCGTTTGTCAATTTAAAAGTTTCTGTATACCAGAATCAGGCATTGTTCCACAATGCGTCCGTTCGGAGTTTTTAACATTGGTAAAAATGGTTCTTTTGGTAGACAAATACCGTTCAAGGGTTTACCAGTGGTACCATTGGTAATGTTATTAGTACCAATGTTATACCACTGTTATCAACGTATGGCAGCAAATGACGCAGACAGAATGCAGCTGCAGCATCTACCAACGCAGGAAAAGTCACATGACTTAATATGGCGAGCCTAAAATACCCCATTACTCCAGTCTACCCCCGTACGCTCTTACACGGTCCCTATGACCCCAGACACCCCCGCTTCCCTGGGACCTCCCTACGGTCAACTGGGACCCCCGTTCCCCGCTTCCCTAAGACCCCTGGGTTCCCCGGACACATCTCTAGGATCCCTGAACCTTCCTGGGACTCCCGATCCCTTGGAAACACCCCGGCCCCCGAGGGTTCCCGATCTCCCAAGGCCTCCTGATCCCCTGGGACCCTCCCGATCCCCGGCTTAATGCAAGACATTGTGTCAAGCAAAAGCCATCAGTAAATACTGCTCATATAGGTAGCGATTACCAAGTCTCAGTTTAACCCTCATTATTGCATAAATACCCGTGACACACGATATTAACAGCCGTTTATTAATGAAGAGAAAGCCATGCATTAATATTGCAATTCACGCGCGCACGTGCTGTTAATACATGGCTTTTACTTATGCTCGTTACCGGGCGCCACGCAAAGCACGTGCTAGTAATGAGAAACTGGAGTCCGCCCGGAACGAGCATAAAAACGGCAGCTTTTACGCGTATGAAAATGTGATGAGGCTGTAAAATATAGTGCACCATATTTCTTTCGTTTCTGTGCCTTATTTCTTTCGTTTCTGCAGAATTTATGCAATAATAGCCATCAAAAATGATTTTGTCATTCATTAACATTCGCTAGGTCCCTCGGGAAGTGTTGAAAACCTCGGGCTACGCCCTCGGTTATCAACACTCCCCTCGGAACCTAGCGAATGTTAATGAATGGAAAATCATGTTTGATCCCTATATTGACAAAGGTAACCCTTGCAGCAGTTTTTCGCAGAAGAGTGAAACGATTATAATGTAAAGCTAATTTCAAATTGATAAAGTGTTAATTGCATAAGTAATGAAACAAAGGATTCGAGCTACTACTTTATCTAGGTATGAAGGAATGTAACCACATCTTCACTGCTATGTATTTCACATTTTTTCATGTATCAGTGTCACAGATTAACAAACTTGGTTATTTTAGGTAACCTTTCTAAAATGGCATCATGCGGATTACTTCCCTTGTACGTTTACTTCAGGTTATTATTCAACAAACGCAGTTGTGTTAAAAGGGCACCGATAGCCGAGCGGTTTAATATAAGTAACCTAAAATACCATGTCTTTCCAGAACCATGTTAGATTTGCACAGATGAAATTTCTATAAAAATGTATTTCTATTTATTTTTAATGATTTATTTACTACATGTATAATTTACATATAGACATCGGGAACTGCCATTTTAGTGGTACCACAAACATTTAATAACTCGACGACTTAATTATGTGTTATGTCAAGAACATGGCTATTGGGTAATTGTGCAAAATACGTATCCAGTCATATGACTTAATTACGAAAACATGCCTATGTAATATACTGATTTTTCCTAAGTTGTAAAAATTGAAAATTTTCAGTCGATTTTTTTCTTCTTATTTTTGCTTAAAACATAGATTGTGGGTACACGTTAGAACCGCATCCGCGAGGCGGTTCTAACCAGTACCAAAATCTATGTTTTGGAGCAAAAATAAGAAAAATAGGTATACCCCTGCATACCACAGTTTTGCTGTATAAAAGTGGGTTTAAGGAAGTACATATTACATGGACTTGTTTTCCTGATATCATGTTTTTGTTCGCCATGCAATGGTACCCGTAAACTGAAAAGTCGCACATGGAACATGTAATGAGCATTGTCTACAGACTTCCCAGGACCGTACACGATTTGTTCTTATATCATCGATTCCCCAAAGCTACTTAACACATAAAATGGACAAATTTGAAAGTCCCTCGTGCCAACATACTTGAATCAGACCCAAAATGCCAAAATCGGCATGATTATGTCAAATGTTGTGCAGTTATGCAAAATGTCGGCCAAAGGCGCATACGGCATTGGTCCTAAGCTTACCCCAGAACAAAGTCTCAAAAACCTATTGTATACCGTCCATAAAATGTAACGCACTGCCATTTTGAGCCAAGATCATGAAATTTGAAAAGGCTGCAGAAATTAACAGTTTGCAGAATTACAAAATTGCAACCATGTTCCATTAATTATGTCATTGAAGAAAAGATGCATGCAATCGGATTGAAATTATTGGCTTTGCTTATTTTTTTTTATTTTATTATTATTATTATTATTATTATTATTATTATTATTATTATTATTATAATTTTATTGCAGAGGAAATGACGAAACCTACTTTGAACCGGAAGTCCTCAAAACTAGTTGGAAATTGGCATTACCGATAATCATTTAAAAGACGAATATGATGTAGACTTTAATAAAATTGGTGAAAAAAGCACGCAAATTCATGGAAAAATGGCGAAAAGACCGATTTTCAAAATTGCCAAGTTATTCTCAAAAATCGGATTCCTTCGATATCCATGTAAAGCAACAATCGAAAATCTGTCGTTGACTTCTTTAAAGAGTTAGAAAGCAAATTATATAAAAATGGTTAGGCGATCGCCACTTTTGATCCCATAAAATGTCTTTCAAAAATGTGTTGTTTTTTTTAATACTGACTGTATCAGTTAGGTTGGTATTTTGTTTCTAATTGTGCAAGTTCCTGATCATTGCTTACTCTTAACTTTTGTACGGTGAGGTAGGCTACATGCACATCATTATTATCGTATAGTTGCAAAATTTTGTGACCAAATTTATGGGGGGTGGGGGATTGTAAGAAGTTCTCATATTTTCACGTCCATGATCAACAGATGGGGATAATGTCGAGACGGTCAGTTTTCTTGTACAGCTGTGGGCGTTAAGTTATGGTCTAGATTGTAGTGTTCACGACTATATTTTGGAGATTCAATAAAACCGAGTCTGCTGTTTTCAGTCTTTGTGTGCTATGTTTCCAAAGGGTTCCATTAAGAGATTTATTAGTTGATAAAACAGAAAGATACAAGTAGGTTAAATAATAGTTTCTCTCTAATATATGGCAACAACATAAAGGCAACAATATGTACTAAAAAGGAAAACAGTAAGTATGAGTGCCGGTTCAATCCTCCGTATGATCAACACCGTGTTTCTTTCGCCAATCCTCATCAAACGAAAGCAACTCTGCTTTTCACCTGCTACATTCAAACTGCATAATAAAGTTCGTCTTTGCTGATCACAAACAAACAAGTTCTCTCGTACACAACCGAACAGCAAGTCAGTTTTCTGTACTTCTGCCGTATTGGGTGCATTTCTGTCAGCTTGTGGTTCTTTGTCCCGCAGTCTTGTACTTTTGCTCCGAGTGTACCCGAAGTGTCCTATTCAATCCCCGACTTGTAACAGAGCTGCCTACAAGACAGGACCGTTTGGAGACAGCTTATCACTGTCGACTCCTCGCCAGTCACGTCTCAGATGCACATTCGTCGTCTCACGGCCGAAATCTGATGCATCTAGTGGGATCTCGCCAACTGAGAAAACGTCGATACCAACGATGAATGCCGAGATGTTCAGAATGCCAGGCAGCTTCTGTGGCGGGAGAATTTAGGTTTCTTAGCTTTTTTACCGTCGTCCCATGACTTGGACTTGACTCTGAAGTGTCTGAGGTCTTCCGAATGGTCCTCGTGCAGCATTGGTTTATAGCCAATAGGGTCACAGAGCTCCTGAAAATGAGAAGTAGAATCAGATCTACAATCAGAAAATAAATGGAAAAAAATGTTGTTCGAAACCTAAAAGCTGTTATTTTTTTAAATGATGTTTAGTTTATGATCTGAATAACTCAATTTGTATCAATTTGCTATGGTACGATTAGCTACCAGGGCCGGTCGTAAGAGTGACCGTCGAAATTCATGACTGCGAGAGAGGAAAGCAAAGAAATCGAGAGGAAAGCAATCGAGAGGAAAACAAAGAAAATAAAATCAGTTGCTAGTTTTTACCAATTTCCATAAGCTTTTCTATGTGAGTTGAGAAGAAGAAAATATAAGCTTACCGAATGAGAATGGTAGAACGCCTTGTATCCATCCTTTAACAAATATACCTCGGGATAGTTCAGTTTGGGGTAACTATCCTTGTTGAGGTTGCGGTCTTGGCTGCGCAAGAAGCGGTACCTGGAAGACAAAACAACATATTTTATTTTAAAATAATTTTATAGATTTGAAGAAATAAAGACTAGGTATCAATAAGAAATTATCCTATGGAATGGTTTTGTGAATCTAGACTCGCAGACTAGCGACAGTAGAAAGAGTGACAGAAGAAAGAATGTTAGAACTTGACTCCTTTTTACGATTCCATATTTTCAGTGACTGTCAACTATTCGAAATCGAAAAGGTCGTTGATAGTATCTATTTATGTTAAAATAGAGGAACAATGTTTGGAATAATGATGTCAAACTTACATTTTAGGGCCTCTTTCTGACGAGAATTCACAATGGAAGATGAGCACGTGTGTCTGACCGGGAATGACAGGCTCTTCAAGCAGTTTGTTAACAGCCGCTTTGGTGTAGAGATTCACTGCTCCCTAAAATACATTGCAAAATAATATTGAAACATGAATATTTGATTTTTTTTTATAAACACTCTACAAAAACAATTTACGAAAAAATTATACTCGTGATTGCAAACTTGTACATGCTATTTCGGCCACAACAATGGTTACAAATGTCAGCAGAATAACAATGCTAAGATAGCGCTAGCTGATCTGAACAGGAAACTCTGTTATTTTGTTCACGTTGATTGATAATATTTTCATAAATATGGACCTTCTATAACATTTAAGCCGTCTCGTGAGAAAACCAACAATGTGGTTTCTAAACACAAACCAAGCTGTACAAGCACAGAAGATGGCTACAGGCCGGAAATTTCGGATTTAGAAAGTAGAAGAATTGTACTATCCGTGTAGCGAAAACAAAGGCGCTGATCAGCTTCACTTTTACCGCGAAGCTGATCTGCGTCTTTGTTTTCACATATGCAGATTCACGGTTGGTTTTCTCATGGGGCGGCACATTAACTACTGATTTAACACGTCCCCTTACCTTAATGTGTCCACCTTCGAATTCATAAGGGTATCTGCAGTCGATGATGCTGACTTTCTGGACAGTGGCAGAAAATTTTCCTTGCACAACATCCGCCATCTGAGGAAATAGAAACCAAAAAAATCATAAAATATGCTAATCATTACAAGATATACTGTTTTGAATCGCTCTGTGTAGCCATTGTTATCCTAAAATAAATCCGCTTTATCCAGTGTACGATAGTGTATGCCGCAGATCCACATGCAAAGTAGAAAAAAACTAGAAATCAAATAGAGTTATCTAATTCAGCATAGCCGAGATATTATGAAGATGTAAACTTTATTGTTGTGACAGACTATGTTAAAAAATCTTCTTTTCTTTGAATTTTACACAAAGAAAATGTATTCGATGTGTTTATTGTAATTCGAAGTGCCATGCAAATTGCTCCAAGAGAAAGGATTCGTTGCGCATTCAAGATCTACAATTAAAAGTAATTCTTACCGTATCTGCAGAGATTGTCTTCAAATCGCTATGTTTCCCTGGAATTGTTGGAAGGCTGTAGTCACGTGATCCGTCGGCGACGAGCTCCTCTTTTGTCGACAGTTTGTCAACCGCCCGGATGATGCTCTGCATCTCGACAGCTGGAGATTCCTGCATTACAGAAAAAAAGATAATTTTAAGGATGTAATTTTAAAATAAATTTCAAGAAAAATACAAAAAAAAAATACGAGAAATTAATAAATAACGAAAATGTTAAACTCATTTCTATGACATTACATTGGGCCCGCTGAAAGAATTGGTTCTCACACAGTATCACCATGATATTACATCGAAAAGTTTGCGTCTAACATTGTAAATCTGTGAATCTGCTGTGAAAATGTTTCGGTTTTAGCACATTTAGTTATCATTAACAAATCCCCATTTTGACACAAAACTCACCATTGAAAAGTTTCCTACTTCGCACTCGCTATCTCTGAGTTTCTTGGAAGAAGGTGACAAGTCGTCGACATCATCTTCAGCCTGTCGTTTGTTGCTGGAGAATAGACTCTTCTTGGTGTCTGCCAGGCCCAGTCGACTGCTGGTGGTCTTACGTCGTCGAGGGGGTTGGAACTGTTAAGAAGAGAATGAATATCGATTTAATATTTTAAATATCTAAAATTGCGTTATTGACGTATAATCATTTTATGTTACCATATGTACGATATTTTGCAACAAACTTTAGGGCTCGATACTAGAAGCTAATTTTTTTTATCTGACATTGGAGGCAAACATTAATAATAGGTTGAAAATCTTAAACATAAAGCCAGTCAAAGTATTGGGGCTTAGAGATTTGCTAAGTACGAGGGTCCTCGAAACGTAACGTAGTAGACATGACGTAGTAAAAACTTAAATGTATGAAAAAAGATAAGTAACATCAGGAAAACATGTCCATGAAATAAGTACCCCCTTAAACCCCACTGGGGTTTGCAGGGGGTACTTATTTCACCTATTTTCTTAATTTTGCTCCAAAACATAGATTGTGTGTACCCACAATCTTTGTTTTGAGCAAAAATAAGAAAGGAAATTATCATAATTTTTCTGCTGAAAAATTTTCATTTTTTTTTAAAGCTAAAAAATATCTTTTTATTGCATGGGCAAGTTTTTGTACTGAGTTCATACCTGAGGCTCATTGTAAGATCCGTTGAGGTCCTCTATTGTGCTAGATCTGAGGTTATCAGGTAACATCTACAAAATGAATGAATGAATGAATGAATGAATGAATGAATGAATGAATGAATGAATGAATGAATGAATGAATGAATGAATGAATGAATGAATGAACCGAGCGAGTGAACGAATCAACGAACCAACCAACCAAAGAATGAACGAACGAACGAACGAACGAATGAATGAATGAATGAATGAATGAATGAATGAATGAATGAATGAATGAATGAATGAATGAATGAATGAATGAATGAATGAATGAATGAATGAATGAATGAATGAATGAATGAATGAATGAATGAATGAATTCGGTAGTCAATATGATAATCTGTGAAACTGACATAGAGCTGACTACATCAAAGATGTTAATAGGGTGAATGGTGACTTAGAAAGAAAGAAAGAAAGAAAGAAAGAAAGAAAGAAAGAAAGAAAGAAAGAAAGAAAGAAAGAAAGAAAGAAAGAAAGAAAAAAAGAAAAGAAAAGAAAAGAAAAGAAAAGAAAGAAAGGCCTTACCAAGTCATATTCCATTCCTATGCCTGAGTCTTCGTCGACAAACACAGAACTGCTGGTCTTTCCATATGGTGTAATAACAGCCTGGAACTCTTCCGCCGTGATGTTCCACTCCCGGGGAGACGAGGATCGGAAGAACGGGGAACCAGAGTCCTCACAGAACAGTTTCATACTGGAATAAAATGGCACAAATTTGAGTGATTCTGGCTCGACATATCTCATAGTATTTTGTTACAGAAGTAAGATACTGCAAACGGGTGCGTGAGGTTTTATACTGCTTCAACATCGTCTAGACTGGGTTTGGAAAATATAGACGGCAAGTCATCCGTCCCATTTTCAGTTTATTTTGTGAATTTGTTTCTCCTATTAATTTAAAAGAAAATCGTTTGGATTTTATAAATTGCTCAATCGAATTAATTTCCCTTTAAATGTTACAACTTTTAAAGCGTTTGTCAAACAGATTATAACAAATGTGACAAACTGCAAACATCTCAGATTCGAGATTACATGTAACTACCAACATTGTTAAATCCAACAAATACAATCAAATTAAATTGAAACTCAAACAGATAGGAATAAAAGTGAAATAAATCAGATTTTGATTTCTTTGAATGGCCAAACTGGTTGTGGATTTTTTCTTCTTTAACTAACGGAAAAAAGACGGAATGTAGTTACATGAACACGGAAAATTGTCTTCGATGTAGACAGGTCGGGAGACAGGTCAATGAGCAGAGTGATAAATAAATAAATAAATAAATAAATAAATAAATAAATAAATAAATAAATAAATAAATAAAATGAAATGAAATGAAATGAAATGAAATGAAATGAAATGAAATAAAATAAAATAAAATAAAATAAAATAAAATAAAATAAAATAAAATAAATAAATAAATACTTACACTTCCATAATGTTGTCTGAAGTTTAAAATGAAAATCCGTTAAAACTGACAAAAACAGATTTATGTTTGAAATACTGTATTTGCTTCTATGTGGGCATTCAATGAATGATTCCATCATGGTTAAAGCAGTTTATATATATATGATGAACTAATTATAAGTTTGTAATTAGCAAGTTCATAATTGGAATAATCATCTGCTTTGTCCCATTGTCAGTCAACCTTAAGGGCGAGTAATGTCTCATTTTCACAGCTGCATTTGGCTGTCTTTCCTCCAGAGACGTGCTAAATGTACTCAAAATTATCTTCCTGGCGGATCTCTGTAATTAAACAAAAGGTACATGAATGGACAAAGTGTAGCACCTTGTCTTATACCACGGTCCGCTGACGTAGGTAATGTACCATGTCGGGATACTACCCAGACAAAATATGTTCTAGTCAAACAATGATGGTCAGTTAATCAGGACAATGGCGAGTTTTAAATGTCGCGCATCAAACTCCTCAAATTTATCTGGTGTTTCATCTTGTAAGATAAATTATAATTGCATCTGGCACGCGTAGTCATTTGTGTAAATGAATTACAATAGGATAATAACAATGTAACATAACACAACAACAATGTAACATAACAAAACGTAAATACACTTTGAAAAGACACTTAGAAAAAAAAACCCTGACCATATCATCTATTTTGATGAAATAATACATTGAATACGGAGGGCATGTCCAACTGAAGAGACTAAAAGCTCTGTAATACATTCACGTATCAGCGGCGTATTGCTCGCGTATCTATGAGAATTTCGACACGCCGAGGTCTGAGCCGTATTTTGTTCAAGCGACGTACGTACTCGTATGTACCACGTACATGTACGTGTGACGTTCCCGTGGCGTACCAGTGACGTATCTGTATTCGTATGGAATTTCACTTTCATATGTACGTGGCGTACCAAGGCGTATAGGCTACGTACGCCGGTGTATCAATTATCAGAGGTCGAAAATCTAGCAATGTAGATACGAAAAGAGAGTCAAGGATACGCCACACATACGTCACACGTACATGTACGTAGCAGATACGAAACTTGAGGTACGCTGTACATACGTCACGGTTACGTGGCATGTTAACCGCGACGTACGTGTTGCGTATCAGGAGTATGAACTACGTATGTACGGCGTACCTGCCACGTTGCTTTCGTATGCACGACGTATGTGTGACGTATGCACAGCGTATCGGACCTGCCACGTACATGCTACGAATTTTTAAGTGCACACATAAACACGTAGCACCTAATTTCTTTCTTTCTTTCTTTCTTTCTTCAGATACTGAGTCGATCAATTTCTGATGATCACCTCAGGTGTGGGGTGGGTGGCTAAATTTTGAATTTAGCAAAATGGGGGAAACATTCGGGATGGGCCATTAAAACTATTTACAAGAAGCTAGACAGAGGCATACTAAAACGTATACCTTTGGACCCTTGGTTCTAAATAAGAGCCTTGAATTCTTCCTCGGCGAATGAGGAGTATGAGCTACGTATCGAGGAGTATGAGCTGCGTATGCTCACGTATGTACGACGTACGCGTGACATTCCTTTCGTATCTTGATACGCCGTAGATCTATACGTGAGTCGATACGCAATCAGCGGCGTATTGCTCGTACTGACAGCGGTTTATGGAATTGTTTTGGTCGAGATGACAAGAAATATTTTGCACGGTCATCGAACCAATAGTCCGCTATTTTCATTATGATGAGTCACGTGACAGCAATGTTATCTTGGAAAAGTGAACTCCGCTAATTATTTGTGATTTCGTGATGATCTTGAAAAACTCTGCACCAGATCTGTGTCGCACGATAGCCAGAAAGAATCCTTACACACTTTTAATGCGTGGCATCATGGCCACGGTGTAATATATTCGAAAATTCTTGGATAAATCCAAAATCTTTGGCCTAGAACAAAGATGGCGGGTAGGAATCTGAAGCCAGGAGGATTTGATTCCATGGATAAAGTTCATAGTAATACATTGAAGGTAAATTAACACATTTTTGGTTTTGCTTGGTAAGAAAAATGTGATGTAAAATGCTTAAAACTTAAGAAATAGATCAGCTCTAGCAGTGAATTGTTGAGTAATAATTCACTGTTTGGAGGTCAGTTGTAAAGAAGATCAAATCACGAGCGCGTAGCGCGAGTGATTTATCTTCTTACAACTGACCGATAAACAGTGAATTATTACTCAACAATGCACTCACTTGAGCTGATCTATTTCGATTCTAACACACAATAAACGGAATAAATGTTGCTGAAACCGTTGATATCGTTCAGCTTTCCGCCATTGCATTGCAGATATCCCGCCAAATATTTGACTGTAATGCTGGTATTTACACACACTTATTACGTTTGTTGTGCGCTAAAACGACGTTTCACCGTCTAACGCTGCTTTGTGGGATAGCTGACGTCACAAATACCGCAAATAACGTCACGCTTATTCGCCCAGTGAAATTGTTGCACAATATAACACGTTTTTTACCATTGACTATATAGGCCAGGTGTGTTAGAATAGTGTCTCATTGGCTGTCAAAGCCGTCGCCGATTGACGGACCTCTTTTTCTCGCATGTCACACAGCTTCCATGACATTTCTTTGAAAACCATTTTGTTGAATGTAAAATTTCGTCGAATGTAACATTCTGTGGAATTGACAGTTTGTTGAAAATTTATAGAAAATTTTCGTCAAATTGACATCTTGTTGAAAAATCATTGAATTTTGGTCGAAAAGCGGGTGGTAAAAACGAAAGTGAACTATCTTAAAATACCCTATTGCTGATGATTTGTAGCACATTTGGTGAGACAGTATGCAAAATATTTGTGACATTTTATGAAAAAGACTGCTTTGCGTATTTGTTAAAGCGACACTGAAAAGCTTATTTATGGACGTATTGATGATAAACTTAAAATGTACATTTTCAGTATATAATATTCTAAAAGTGGAAAATTTTATACTAGTCATTTGTAACCACTGCTCCCCCACATACGGGTAAGGGCGGGGATAATGACTTTTCATTTTCATTGCCCCGCTACGAGCTCTTGCCCCAGGGGGCAAACTGGAGGTCAAAACTTTGCTTTTTGCCCTGCCATTCGCAATAGAAAATCTCCCCGGGATCAAGGATCCTAAAGTCAAAACTCCATCATTTCCCCTGCACTGTGGGGACACTTGAAAAGTAATTGCCCCGCACTTTAGCTGTAGGGGGGGGGGGGGTGGCAGTGGTTACAAATGACTGGTGCATTAAGTCTACTTTGAACATTTTCAGAATATAAAGATATTTTAAAGAATCAAAATGGAACATAAAAAAACCTGAAAAGAATGTATGATTGTTCCTCGGCTTACAACGGTTGATACATGTTTATAACATACTTGGATACTGGTGTTTCATTCTAACGGTAAATGTCTGAGGAGACAGTGAAGAAAATTCATAGTGATGTTCTGACTGATCACAGTAAAATAATTTTCGACCAAGTGTCTCTGTCTCAGTATTTGAAAAAAAATAGGCGATCGCTACTGACAGCCGGCTGTCAATAGCGAAAGTTCGCTACTGACAGCCGGCTGTCAATAGCGAATGTTCGCTATTGACAGCCAGCTACACATTTTCATATATATTAATGTGCATAAGTTTATTTCTCTATATTTAAAAAGAAATGGCTTCATAAATCCTAGTAACAATCAACCCCATGGGAGTCAAACACATCACTTGTAAGGAAAGCGAATAACTTGAAATTCAGTATTATCAAAATATAAAATATTCTGTCAGAGCTGCACCAATATCTTGTTATCACATTTATTATTGAAACTTGTGTTTATGATTTATAAAGTCATTTATTTATATACAAATTTATTTATTTATTTATTAGCTCACCTGAGCCGTCAGGCTCACAAGGTGAGCTTATAGTATACCCATGCTCCGTCGTCCGTCCGTCCGTCCGTCGTCCGTCCTCCGTCCGTCGTCCGTCGTCCACCATTTTCAAAGATCTTCTTCTCTGAAACCGCTTGGCCAATCAAAGCCAAATTTTACATGAAGCATCTATGGGAAGGGGGAACCAATGTGTATATAAATAATCCAGGTCACATGACCAAGATGGCCGCCATGCCCATATATGGTAAAAACCCTTCAAAAATCTCCTTCTCCGGAACCACTGGACCGATTTCAACCAAACTTGGCATGAAGCATTGATGACTCAAGTACTACAATGTATATATAAATCATGACCTTGCGGTGACCTTGACCTATTTTACGGCAAGGTCAACATAGGTCGCCTTTGCATTTGAATGGGAAAAATTGTTAAATTGTCCTTTAAAGGAAAAATCTTGCAGAAAATGAGCAGTAGGACTGAATATTAATGATTCTGAAAAAAATTGGGCACCAGGGGCTCATCCGCCCCCACCCCGGGGCAATATACATGTATATTATCATAATATTCAAACATCTTCTTCTCTGAAACCGCTTGGCTAATCAAAGCCAAATTTTACATGAAGCATCTATGGGAAGGAGGAACCAATGTGTATATAAATAATCCAGGTCACATGACCAAGATGGCCGCCATGCCCATATATGGTAAAAACCCTTCAAAAATCTTCTTCTCCGGAACCACTGGACCGATTTCAACCAAACTTGGCTTGAAGCATCGATGACTCAAGTACTACAATGTGTATATAAATCATGACCTTGCGGTGACCTTGACCTATTTTACGGCAAGGTCAACATAGGTCGCCTTTGCATTTGAATGGGAAAAATTGTTAAATTGTCATTTAAAGGAAAAATCTTGAAGAAAATGAGCAGTAGGACTGAATATTAATGATTCTGAAAAAAATTGGGCACCAGGGGCTCATCCGCCCCCACCCCGGGGCAATATACATGTATATTATCATAATATTCAAACATCTTCTTCTCTGAAACCGCTTGGCCAATCAAAGCCAAATTTTACATGAAGCATCTATGGGAAGGGGAACCAATGTGTATATAAATAATCCAGGTCACATGACCAAGATGGCCGCCATGCCCATATATGGTAAAAACCCTTCAAAAATCTTCTTCTCCAGAACCGGTGGACCGATTTCAACAAAACTTGACATGAAGCATCGATGGCTCAAGCACTACAATGTGTATATAAATCATGACCTTTTGATGACCTTGACCTATTTTACGGCAAGGTCAACATAGGTCGCCAATGCATTTGAATGGGGAAAACTTTTAAAATGTAATTTAAAGTGAAAGTCTTGAAGGAAATGGGAAGTAGGACTGAATATTAATGATTCTGAAAAAAATTGGACCCCAGGGGCTCATGTGTCCCCACCCCGGGGCAATATACATGTATATTTCCATAATATTCAAACCTCTTCTCCTCTGAAATCGCTTGGCCAATCAAAGCCAAATTTTATGTGAAGCATCTATAGAATTGGGGAATCAATGTGTATATAAATAATCTAGGTCACATGACAAAGATGGCCGCCATGCCCATATATGGTAAAAACCCATCAAAAATCTTCTCTGAAACCAATAGACTGATTTCAAGGAAACTTGGCGTGGAGCATCGATGGCTAAAGTACTCCAATGTATATATAAATCATGACCCTGTGATGACCTTGACCAAGATTATGGCAAGGTCAACATGGGTCGCCTATGCATTTGAATTGGGAAAACTGTTAAAATGTCATTTGAAGGGAAAAGCCAGCAAGAAATTGGCAAATGGACAGAATATTGAAGATTCTGAAAAAAGAAAATGGCCCAAGGGCTTCATCTGCCCCTGCACTGGAGTTAAATACCATAATATTCAAACATGTTTATTGGTATATGCAGCAGATCTCAGGTGAGCGTTTACAGGACCATTGGTCCTCTGGTTAGATTACCCAGCAGTTTATTCTGAAAAAGATATAGAAACATGATGTTATGAACATTTGTACAGCACTGAGTCACAAACAAAATTTCAAATTGTATTCAAAACTTTTATCCATTTCCTGCAAGTTTATAACCATTTTAATCACTTTATATCAGTATTCCTCCATCTTATGCATAAATGTCTGAATGAAGCAGTTTTCAAGTCTAGATCATAGTCAGAATCTATCACATGCTAGAGTTTCAACAAGATGTGATCCGACATGAAAATTATACAACATTTTGTATCCAATTTATGAAGAAATCTGTAATTTTGATGATTTTTTGCTTCCAAGTAGATATAAATGTTTAAATGATCATGTTTTTGTTAAATACAAATCACATTCAAAATCTGCAGGAATTTTACATTTTGGAGATTTTTCCAAGATCTGATATTTATTCCCAGTAAGTGTTATCCCCGGTATGAATTATTCCCCAGTAAGGCCTAAATGTGCGTGGACTTAGCCATAAACTCTGTTTAGTCTGGAGGATTCAACTCACCTCAGTTTCCATTTTGAGGGCCAGAAAATTTAGTTTTAATCTCAGAAATAGTTACATGTGATTATGACTTATCAATAAGTGTTATCCCCGGTATGAATTATTCCTCAGTAAGGCATAAAATGTGTGTGAACTCAGCCATGACCTGTGTTTATTTCCTAGTCTGGATGATCCAACTCACCTCAGGCATCATTTAAACCCTGGAGTTCAAGTCTGACATGATACAAATACAAATGTTACAATAATAAATGACTTCTATATTGATTATAAAGGACTGTATTGATTTAGAATTTTAAAGATCTAGTTTTTTGCCTTTTGTCCCAGTCACCTAACCCCATTTCCAGATCAAAAGATTAGTCCCTTGGATTTGATGGCATATATGGAATACAAGCCCTATATGTAGCCTACTTTTTCCAAGTATGCAGTTGTCATAAGATGGACTTTAAGAAACATTAATATGAAGAGAGTACCACCTTGAAAAGATATTTCAGATTATTCTTATCTCTAGCCCTACCCCAGGTATGTACCATTTGGGGTCATGTCATAGACTAAGCTAGAATCATAAGGTTTTAATATTATTCATTTGTCTGACAATATTGACATTAAAATCTAAATCCATATCAGAAACCAACAGATATAAATTTTAATCAGAAATATATAGCTGGCTGTCAATAGCGAACTTTCACTATCGACAGCCGGCTGTCCATGGTGAACTTTCGCTAATGACAGCCACCTCACCTAGTCGTAAGCGACTTGCAGTTTTGTTATTTTGCTATTAATGGTATTAGTTTTGTTATGTTTTTCTACCAGTGCCATAGATCTTCCAGTAAACACATAAAATTGCTTAAAACATACTGTAGAATTAGCGACTCAAGAGTCGAAAATCGTTTGTTTTTCTACATTACAAGGGCTGAATATACCCCATTTCCGTCGATATGGAGAGGTTTAACAGAATACCGATGGAAATATTCCGTCTAAGGTACTTATAGCTTAAGGAATGCCTTATAAGTCACAAAGGGGCTGTCAGAATATGGAAAACTTGAAAAGAAAAACATTAATTTAGTTATTACATGTACCACAAATTTTAACATTTTTTGAAAGTCTGATTTCTGGCCCAAATCCCAAATATACTTACAAAATATATGCTTAAAGGATACTTGTGATGAACCTAGGGTCATATGATTTAATGCCATTCATTTATCTTACAATATTAAAGATAAGTCACCTGTTAGAAACCCACAAATATAAAGAAATATATAGCTGGCTGTCAATAGCGAACTTTCGCTATTGACAGCCGGCTGTCAGTAGCGAACTTTCGCTATTGACAGCCGGCTGTCAGTAGCCACTTCCAAAAAGGCAACCAAGTGTTGTAGTTCAATATTTTTTTTTTTTTACCAATTGTAATATTCGCTGTAATGTTGCATTCGACCAAGTGTCATTCGATGAGATGACATGCACTGGTCACAGACCTGTGATAATTGTAATTGTAATGTAATTGTAATGAATTACATTTTTAAAGTAATGCAAAGTAATTTGTAATGTGTCAGTTTTTTTCATTACATAATTGTAATGTAATGCATTACAACTCAAAATTGGTCTGTAATGACAATTACATTGCAATTACTTTTGAACTACATTTCCATATGGTCACTTTTCTGCATACATTTCTATCTTTCTTCTGATACTGAGTTCATCTCTTCAATTTGCATTAATAATGCCTCATTTGTTGAGTCCAAATGTCCTTGTACACATTTTTACCAGTCAATTAGTCTTCTGTCAATACAGTCCTATCTTTTGAATGTGCTATGGTACATGTATCAAGAATCAGCCTGACTGCTTCCAAAGGAAGCTTGAAGAACTTTGATAATGAAGAAATGAAACAGTGAGACTGAAAATTGAATTCAAGTTTTCAAATGTGATGCTAGTGACAGACACCAACTGTAAAGCCAGTCAGCCATGGACCATAGCTATTGTTTAAAAATGGAGTATTTTAATCAATTTGCTATTTTACAGGGTTCGCACTGGCTTGAAAAAGTACTTGAAAATGAAGGGATGTCTTGAAAAGTACTTGAAAACCAAATTTGCCTTGAAAAGTGCTGGAAAATTAGCCATTGGCCTTGAAAAGCACTTGAATTTCACTTCTTCCGGTATTCCAGACAATAAGATTCGGTTTCAAAATCAAATGTGAGCATTTAAGAAGAAGTTCGGCACGTTTGAATACAAAAAGATCGGCGAGAGCGCCACAATGAAGAAACAGGCCGAATGTGTATGGCGCGAATCGGTAATCGAGTTGCTTCCCTTGCGAAATGGTGGCGAAAACTTGGGCCGAAAATATATGGTGCGAATCGGTTCGTACCGTATTTGGGTTGCTTCCCTTGAGGAATGGTTCACGCTTTATTGCATCGGTTTTATCTGCAATGAAAATCCATGATGAATACAGACTAAACGGAACCAAAATGACGTCGAAATGATATTTTTTCGAGCAAAAATTTAATTTCAACATTTCTTAACAAAATGGGAAAGTGCGTGTACAGCAGGGACTGGCCGAAACGTTATCCTTGGGTCAAGGAAACGGACAATAAACACAAGGCACATTGTCGTGCATGTAATAAAGATATTGATGTGGCTCAAATTGGTGAAAGTTGCTTTGCGCTCACACGCGAGTGGAGATCGACATAAGAAACATGAGCAGTCTTTATCTGGGACTTTCACAAACTTCTTTATCAAGAAGGAAACTAAAGTTAAGACAGAACCCCCTACTACAGCATCCACCCCAAGTCCTTGAAAATGGTAAGAATTGTCCTTGAAAAGTCCTTGAATTTTACTTGGCCTTGCCTGTATGAACCCTGTTTTAAGAATGTATTGTATAAATGCAATAATGTATGCATGTTATAAACGATTTAAATTTTATATGAATAAATTTCTCAACATCTCAAATGGCTTGAAGTACATGTAAATGTAATGTAATGCATTACTTTGCAATGTAATTGTAATGTAAAGCATTACATTATCAAATCAGCTGTAATTGTAATTGTAATGTAATGCAATGATTTTGAAAATAATTGTGATGTAATGAATTACATTTCAAAGTAATTGAACACAGGTCTGGTCACAAGAAACTTAGCACATAAGCAAGGCCGTTGGAAGTGGTCTACATAAAATGGCTGTGACAGCATTCATCATCATGGGTAAAATGCCAGAGAGCCTGGATAAAATCTGACAATTTTGGATTCTGCTAGTAAACATCCTTTAATAACTGAATAACAAGGGATCAATGAGTATTGAAACATTTCAGTAACACAAAAATTAGCATTTACAATAGTTATAGAGAGTGCGGTGGCATAGTGGTAGAGGGTCAGACTCTGAATCAAGAGGTCCTGGGTTCGATCCCCACAGGCGACACTGTGTTGTGTCCTTGAGCAAGGCACATTAACTCCCTACAGTACTGGTTAAACCCAGGAAGCATTGGCCCTGTCCCGACATGACTGAAAAATTGTTGACTGGGACATTAAGCCTCAACACAAACAAACAAAATATTTTTCTCCACTATAAGGAATCTACTGTTATTCAGTTGACGTGATCTGATAATCAAATAAAATTAGTTTTCTTCTTTCAGCCTATTCATAATTT
Source organism: Rugalucina vietnamica (assembly GCA_964017185.1). NCBI lineage: Eukaryota > Metazoa > Mollusca > Bivalvia > Lucinida > Lucinidae > Rugalucina > Rugalucina vietnamica. Next base: position 35,453,955 of record OZ024875.1, read on the forward strand.
ACAAAACATGTTTTTTGAATGTACTTCAATAGCCAAACACATAATTTATTTAATGGCAAAATAATAGTTATATGCATAAATAAGCTTGTTAAAAAAATCTCATACTCCCGTGGTGAAGCCACTCTCTTCTTCTAATCTTCTACCCAAATTGAGAAGTCATGAGAACTGTAGTGTACCAGTAATAACCCCATTAGTGTTTTTTGGCAATTATGGGAAGGGGAGGTAGGGTCTTTCTAATTGAAGAAAAAAGTGACATAAACCCTGAATTTCTAAAATTTAATTTTAAAACAGTTAAACATCACCTAAAATAGCCGAGGTTGAATTTTAATAAAGTCAAAGTTTTTTGGAATTTTTCTCCACTTTAGGAAAAAGTAACCTAAATTCTATTGGGATGGGGCCTTATTTTGGCCACAGAGGCCCCTGAAAAATCTCTGCCCATCTATGTTAGTGTTTTCCCCCACCCCTAAAAAGGGCATGGTAAAGAAAAAAAAGGACAATTCAGTGCGCAACAATGTGCAAAAAGGGCTTGCGACAACAGAAAAAGACAACAGAAAAATGGGTGCATTAATGATTCAGAAAAAGGGCATTTGGTTGGGAAGACATGGATTGGGCAAGGGAAAACACTACACTGTCACAACTTAGCCTTAGGCTTTTTAGATTACCAGAAGTAATGATCTGTTTTACCTTTTGCAGAGGCACCCGAAGATGGACTTGAGTCGTACTGATCTTCTCCAGCTACTGAGCTGTCTGGAGGGAGAACTACAGGCCAGAGACATCACCATAGCTGCACTCAAGGTAAATTGGTCCCAGTAGTACATTTCAATCTTATTATAACACACTATAAAGTTTAAGGTCTGTATCTGCTTCTGTAGACTAAAGTCATACAGATCTTCTAGCTATAGGCCAGGACTTTACCACAGCGGCGCTTAAGGTAAGTTGATCTCTATGGTCTATTGGTGAAAGGAGCTGAGCTGAGGTAACATGATAGCCAAGACTGAATCGAGAGGTTCTGGGTTTTAACCCCACTGGTGACAATTTGTGTCTTTCAGCAAGACATGTACATCTCCATAATAATATTTAATGCCCACCAAGTGGTGGTACCATCCCAATATGACTGAAACATTGTTTACTGGGATGTCAAACCACAATTCAAATGTAAACAAACAAAAAAAAAACAGTTATTATCCTTGCATTGTTTATTATCACCTCCCCGTGACCGACTGAATCATGTTTTAACTGTTTAGTTAGCGGAACACGGAAACAATATGACCTTTGCCACGACCTGTTTACAAAATGGCATTATACTGGACAAATTCAAAGAACCTGAACTTGGTTATGTTCTTTATTTCATGCTGAACTCAGGAAGCGTTACAATGGTCCTGGAATGACTGAATTGTGGGTACATGATTGGGATGTAAAAAAAAAGAAGTCACAACACCCCCTTCTCCCCTCCCCACATATACACAAACACAAGAATGCATTAATGCAGCCGATACATGTATTAATGAGCACATTTTCATTACACTTACGTCACTTAGTGTAATAATCTCATATCTCTGCAATTTGCTGAAGGCCATGACAAATGGACAGTGTCCAAATTGTTGGCATGTCATCATCATTCCAAACAAATCCAGAATGTCATAAAAACTAATAACTATTAATATTATGGGTGTTTCCTAATCATTGTCATTTGTTGTTACATTTTAAGGGTTTTACTAAACCTAATTTTTGAACTTCAGGAAATAGTGAAATGCTATATCTCATGCACATTCTAGTGCAATGATTTGTACAAGATATTTTTAATGTAGAGACTAAAGAACCTCTCAAAAGATGAAGCTAAATTTCATTACAAGAGGTCTCATCTTGAGCCCTCCATGCTCACAGTTTGACTAGATTTATATGCCAGGTGACAATTTCCTTCTCCGCAACCTTGGCCAAAGAGAAACCAGTTTTGGCAATTTTTGACACAAATGTCAAATAAGCTGTATATCAATAGACAATGTTCAGCTAGAGCCTTGAAATTTGAGCCGCGACACGAGAAAACCGGTCTTCAGGGTTTCCGACCAGGGGTTAGTAACTCGAAGGCATCGTAAGTTCCCCTACTTAAGACATCCAGTGGCGGATTTAGAGGGAGTTCAAGGGGTTCACTCGAACCCCACTCTGGAGCCAAATTATTTCGTTTTCATGGGGAATTTAAAGAAATTTTGAGTGAAATTAGGCTGACGAACCCCCCTTTTTATCGCACCTGCTTATAGCAGGGTGCGATATAGGAGTCCAAATTTCTGTCCGTCCGTTCGTTCGTTCGTTCGTCCGTCCGTCCGTCAACATTTACATCGAAGTTTGGTTTTCTCGACATCAGAGATAGCTGCGAGTCTGAAACCTTGCATAGTAATTGTCCCTGACATACCCTTCAAGCACGCACCTTAACCTGGTGCCCTTGACCTATATTTCACGGTCCACTGACTTTGAAAATTTTTACGTCGAAGTTTTGTCAACATTTACGTCGAAGTTTGGTTTTCTTGACATCAGAGATAGCTGCGAGTCTGAAACCTTGCATAGTAATTGTCCTTGACATACCCTTCAAGCACGCACCTTAACCCGGTGCCCTTGACCTATATTTCACGGTCCACTGACTCTGAAAATTTTTACGTCGAAGTTTGGTTTTCTCGACATCAGAGATAGCTGCAAGTCTGAAACCTTGCATAGTAAATGTCCTTGACATACCCTTTAAGCACGCACCTTGACCCGGTGCCCTTGACCTATATTTCACGGTCCACTGACTTTGAAAATTTGTACGTCGAAGTTTGGTTTTCTCGACATCAGAGATAGCTGCAAGTCTGAAATTTTGCATAGTAAATGTCCTTGACATACCCTTCAAGCACGCACCTTGACCCGGTGCCCTTGACCTATATTTTACGGTCCACTGACTTTGAAAATTTTTACGTCGAAGTTTGGTTTTCTCGACATCAGAGATAGCTGCGAGTCTGAGACCTTGCATAGTAATTGTCCTTGACATGCCCTTCAAGCACGCACCTTGACCCGGTGCCCTTGAACTATATTTCATGGTCTATTGACTTTGCCCGATGCAGGTGCGATATCGACCTCCACGGAGTTCTTGTCTACATTTGAACCCCCTTTTAAAAAATCCTGGATCCGCCCCTGACATCCTGACGATGGTCTTAAGACGACAACCTTAAAATTTAAGACCTCGTTATTCCAGTAACTCAAAGCTATCGCATCGCCTTCTTAACGTTAAGATCACCTTAGCCCTTAAGATGAACTGTTTATTAAGAATTCACGTGCAAAACCTGAAATGACTGTCCAGTTTTGTATTGGCATATGGACCGTTTTCTTTTACAGTGGACAAACTAAATGAATCATATTTAGGACAGCATTTGTTCTTTGAGCTTGGTAGTATCCAAGCAGAAACCGATAACAACGCCGATCAGACTGCCCGATTCACATGTCAAAGCAGTTTTATAGTTTCTCTCCCTCAAACTTAAATGTAAATTTTACGAAAGGCCTCGTCTCACATAAGCGAAAATCTCTCGACGCAGACTTGCACATACTTGCGTTTAATTGCGTGTTTAATTTACTGCTTTATGTCCCTTTCAACAGTCAACGTCTCGACATGACCAGCTGTTTACTGTGACGTAAAGCAATAAATTAAACAAACAAAAACTATCTTTCGCAATTAAATGCAAGTCTACGTCAAGAGATTTCGCTTATGTGTGGCGAGACCTCCAGAAAATAGTTTAGCCCAATATTAGTATTTGTGCAGCCTGATTAGTCTTTGTTGTGAGCACAGCTGACAGTTACATGCCAAAAAAGTTCTTCAGTCGAACAATTTAAATTGAGTTGCTTGCGCGAATGCAAAAACATATTGGCGAACATCCGATATTCGATTCTTATTTATTTATTTATTTATTTATTTATTTATTTATTTATTTATTTATTTATTTATTTATTTATTGTAATTTAAAATAATTTATTTACATAATTTTAATGTTTGAAAAGGAAGTTCTTTTGACAAGTACATTTTCAGGATCGACATTGAGGAGATAATGACTATTATTGCAACTTTACAATGAGAAGCACACAGTCTGAGACAGCGCAAGATACAGCAATGGCAGTAGTAGTAGTAAGGTGGTGATGGTCCCATAGTAGTAGCCGTTGTTGTAGTAACAGCAGTAGTGCAACAACAAATGCAAAATATGGTGCATGTACATGTAGCTACGTAAACCCTATTTACATGTGATTATTAAATTGGATTGCACCACGGCGATACACAGCATCATAACATACTGCATCAGATCAGCAACATAATAATAGCAATTTTGATCAAAAGGGGCGAAAAAAATACATGTAACTTTTTTTAAAATAATGTTGTCACCTTGTAAGATAAGATGACGCTAAGGTGGGCTTGAGTTGACCGTAAAGTTACGATACTGTTAAGTTGTCACCGTAACTTAAGATCGCTTCCAGTTAGTCACCATAATCCCTAAGAGGTGCTTAAGATTGTCGTAAGATGATCTTAAGGCTTAAGATGGCTTCGAGTTAACAACCCCAGGTCCGAAACAAATCGACCTGTACTGTCACAGAAGAGGGCTAGAAGCTTGAAATTTTGGAAAATGCTAGAGGGGGAATTGTTTTATCTGGAAGCGAAAATAAAGGCGCTGATCAAATGCAACTGTGCAGTTGTTGCACAGCTGATCTGCGCCTTTGTTTTCGCATAGGCGAAAATCCTGTTTTCTCATGAAGGTACATATTTATGATGTAGGAAGAAAGGAGATTTCAGTATATTATACATCAGGGATAATTTTGGAAGGGGCCATGGGCAAAAATGCCCTTTATTAAAATAAGTTTAATTTCAAAATGGTCCCTTCATTTGGAAAGCATGGGCCATTTTTATAATGTAAGTAGATAGGGGATAATGTCTCTAGATGGGAGTTTCTCTCAAAATGGCCCCTTTCATTTTTGAGCCAACAACATCTCTGGTACATGCATGTGCATGTGAGCCGCATCGTGAGAAAACGGGATTATTGCCTATGCGAAAACAAAGGCGCAGACCAGCTTCGCGGTAACCGCGAAGCTGATCAGCGCCTTTGTTTTCGCTACTCGGATAGTACAATTCCTCTTCTACCTATTTGCAAAATTTCAAGCTTCAAGCCTGCTTCTGTAGCTGCACAGACCGGTTTGTGTCAGACCAGGTCGGAAACCCCGAAGACCCGTTTTCTCACGGCGCGGCTCATGTATGAAGCAAAATTGTACATGTAGGTCAACATCACCTTTATGTTAACCACAACATATGAAAAAAGCGGGATGTCCTCAATATCTGGCTCCTTTATGTTAACTGCAACATATGACAAAACTGGCATTTGCTCATAAACAAGAAAAATATAATATGAAGTATTCATATTATATATGGCGTTGCTACATGCAAAATGAATTATCTCCATCATATTACTAGAAAGTTTTTAGAAACGAATGCAGATTTGACATAGTTTATAACCCAGAAAGTAGTGGCTTGTCACTATGACAAAATAATTTGACTGGAAAGTTAAATAAGCCATCATTTAACTAAAGTAAACCAAACAAAACTGGGAAAGCAGTCACTATTTGATCCAACGATGACTTTAACCCATTTTGTGGCGATGTCAAATATTTCTAAGATATTACTGTGGGAAACGTTGTAACAAATTGGAATAAGATTTCGATTTGAAAGTTGGTTAATATACACCATGAGGTTTAGAGGAGATTTTCATTTATCATGTACAAATAAAATTGACAAAGCCGACTGGCGCCATGACATGCCAATCCTTTTAGCTAAACTAGCACCTATTAGCTCACCAGTGAGTCTTTGGCTCAGTTGAGGTAGAACTTGTTTTTGAGATGGCATATGTGTTGGACTGATTTCCCTCCTGGTGCAACCCCTAGCGAAGTATTGTCAATTTGGCGAGTCACTGGTAAACCATTCAGATTCAGATGCAAACTTCTGTGGTGCTTCTTTTTGTTTTATGTCTTGGTGTTTAATACTTTTGTGCTGTTGGCGCTTTATGTATGTTTTCATATTTTTAGTTAACTGATTGGCCGCCTATTGGGAAAATAGCTGCTCAATCGGCTTACGAAATGTTTTCAAGGTATAAGTACCTGATTGTTAGCTTGTTTTTTTTCCCACTTCGGGTTTTTGGAGTGGGATTCTTTTTCTGATTGTGCCTTTTCCTGATCTTTGCCTACTTGTACCTTTTTTAAAATACTGTATGTGTTCTGTGAAGAATGTTATGATATGTAATCAGATTTTTAGAGTTCAATATCACAGACACTGCCGGTTTTAATAAGAAAATGACACAGTATCCATTTATCATTTACTTAAACTGAGCATTTCAGCATTTCAATATTTTCTTTTGTACTGGACATTAATGTGTAGACCAAGAATAGCCGTGCTGTCTGAAGCATTCTCATCATACACTCTTACTGTTTCAGTTATGTTTGCAGTCCATCTCAATTCATATTTTTCACCATTTACTAAAACTGTCATGGTTTTTGGTATACTTGTCATTTTCAAGCCAATGAGCTCAACAAATTTTGAAAATTAACATCAAATTCCATGAATGACAAAGTAATTTCTTTCAGTCATCTTTTCCAAGGAATATCTCTGCATTTAGCACTGCCTGAGTTGATGAGCTGGTGGTTGAAGGAACTGGCATAATTTGAGACTGGCAGGTTCTCTGAAACGAAAGGGTCAATGGTCTAATAAATGATAACCTGAGGTCTGGTATATACATGAATAACAATATTAAAACATGTATGAATACTATAAATGGTCAAATGCATGTATATCAATCCAAGGTGCTGACAGATAAATTCTTGGGATCCTTTTTGTTGTTGTTGTTGGTAAGACTCATGCAGCATATTCTGTCGATTTGCTAATTTTGTGCAAGATTTTCCCTCTCAATGACATTTTCTTCAGTTTTCCCAAACCAAATGCCCAGGGAACCTAGAGTTCACTATTGCCTCAAGTAGGTCAATGACAGTGAAAGTCGTAATTTATAAGCATAGATTGTTTCCGCCTGCAACATCCCAAGTTCTGTTGAAACTGGTGCACTAACTCTGGAGTAGAAGATTTTAGATACTTCTGTGGTGGTTCTTTTTGTTTTATGTCTTGGTGTTTAAAATTTTTGGTGCTGTTGGCGCCTTATGTTTTCATATTTTTAGTTAAGGTAACTGAGTGGCCACCTATTGGGGAAAATAGCTGCTCATTTGGCTTACAATACTTTACCGGTCCCCCATGGTAAACAGCTACGGTTCATTCTATCCTATAAGCCCTCCAGTTCACAGGTTAGCTTCCCATAGGCAGGTTACTAGTGTTTAATGCAAATTTCTTTCACAACAGACAAATGTTACATTTGTATGAGCAGAAGAGGAAGAATATTTTCATGAGCAAAATCTACATACCAATAAAAGATTTGCTGATTTAGGGCTGTTCTTGGGTTCACCTCAGTGCTAATCAACATATTACCATGATGTTGCAACATTATAATTGCAGAGAGCAGAAAAATGTTCTCCAGCCTGAAATTAAAAAGTTACTAATTTTGAGTGTCTATCCATTGGACTTTCTAACTTCTGACCCAGGCTCAAAATTATCTGTACATGGCATTTACAGCATTTGTATTGACACTCTTCTTCTAATCAAATTAGGAATCAATATGATTTTAAACAGGTTTTTACAAATTTTCAGTTGAGATTAAAAGCTGAGTTATTATATGATATTAGTTTTGGCCTGACATCGCAGCTACATCCTGTCTGAAATACCAGCAACACCCCTTGTGAAAAATATTTAAAGGTGCTTTAGAATCAAGTAACTCATTCATAGGAATTAGGAATCTCAACAAGTAGCCCAAATGCAATGAACGCTCTCCTGAGAGTCAAAAAATACATTCACTGGACAAAAGAAAAGAAGTCGTGGATTTTACCATGCATGGGCATGGCAGCCATCTTGACCAGGATTTTTTGTATACACATTGGTTCCCACTTCCTTTAAGTTGGCTTTGATAAGCCAAGCAGTTTCTGAGAAGAGGTTTAAAAATTATGGTTGTATACATAATATTGCCCCCCAGGTGGAAGCAGATGAACCCCTGAGGTCTAATCTTTTTTAAAATCAGTAATATTCAGTCCTACTTCTTCACAAAATGGGGGGAGGGGCAGATGGGCCTGTGGGGTGGAAAGTTTTCAGAATCATTTATATTCAGTCCTGCTGCCCATTCCATGCAAGATATTCTTTTTAAATGACATTTAACCAGTTTTTCCCATTCAAATGCATAAGCGACCTATGATGATCTTGCAGTAAAATATGCCAAGGTCTAAACAGGGTCATGATTTATATATACTTTGTAGTACTTTAGTGATTCATGCTTCACGCAAAGTTGAGCATCTTGGTCATGTGACCTGAATTATTTATATAGACGTTGGACTTTGGTCCCAACATCCTATAGATGCTCATACAAAATTTGGCTTTGATTGGTCAAGCTGTTTCAGAGAAGAAAATCTTTGAAAATGTGAACGCACACATGCAGGGATGCCAGCTTGAGTACCATCCTATAAGCTCCCCATTAGCCTTCAGCTCAGGTGAGCTGATAAGCTTTACAAAAGCTAACCATTTCCATCTGAGAGAAACCTCTTCCTGACTCTCTTCTCTGGCATATCTTCATCTTTGTGTTCTCAACCATGCTTGAAATAGCATCAATGATGTCAGTCATCTTCTTCATGGTGATAAAACCATTCTTGTCAATGTCATACAAATTGAAAGCCTCTGAAAAAATCAATGAATGATATATGAGCCGCCACATGGGAAAAACAACAATCTTTATAGTAAAAAACAAAGGCACAGATCAGCTTCGCAGTAACTGCTGATCGGCGCCTTTGTTTTCGCTACTCGAATAGTACAATTCTTCTTCTACTGAAATCTGAAATTTCAACGTTCTAGCTCTTGTCTGTGCTTGTACAAGTCGGTTTGTGTCAGGCCTGTTCGGAAACCACATTGTTGCTTTTTATACAAGGCAGCTCATATAAAACACCACAGAAGTATCGCCTTGGAACGATCAGTAACACAAAGTTACTGGCGGGATTAAACCGATTTTACAGGATCCTAACCTTGAAGCATTGACTCTGATAGTGAGGATACAGAGTCAGGATGATCAACAGAGTCTGATGATGACACTGAAGCTTAATGAAAGTGGTTATTTTAAACTTTATTGAAAAGTTCATTTACATGGTTTCCAACATTCACTTTGTTCAACAGTATACTATTGGATTACATTAATCTGCCTATAGAAATTTCATTGAATGGGATGTTGGCATGGGCGGTGCATATAGCTGTTACAATAATTCGAAGTACTACCCTTCATTCTGTCTTAATTATTTGTATTAGGTTTAATAGACAAAAGCAAGAAATCAACAAGCAAAAATTCTGAAAATCAGTTTCCAGTTATGTATTGGTATAAAAATAACATTGGAAAAATAAATCTAATTGTATCACTAATAATAAGCCAGATATTCTGCAAATCATCAGTTTTTATAGACAGCTAACAGACTATACCTACCTTTGCAGAAGTTCTTTGTAACTACATGTATTTGTTTATAATTTAAGACTAAAGCAGCATGCCATTATTTTTTTTCAAACAGATTTTTATCAAATGCTTCATTTAATATGATGCCACAAAATATCAAACTTCCAGCCTGTACGATATGTTTGCTATATGCCTTTCATCATTAGGTCCCATTAAATGAGATGCTAACATTTGAATGAAGTCCTGGAATTTCCTATAACATTGTCAATATGCATGTATTTAGATTACCTCCCTTATATATATTAGATGCATGGTTAAGCTCACTTTTAGCCTATACTGATTATTTGATAACCATTTGTTTCAGATACATTGGCAGTTTGGTGAATTACATTTGTCAGTAACTATTTCTGAAGAAGGTGAAATACAAAAGGTGGTTTCCAAACATTTTATATTACTATACTGATTGTTCAAAGGCCATACTTCTGTTGTGGTTCTAATTGTTTATGGTTATTGGTTCACATTATGTGCTGTTTACTCTTTATGCATGTTTTCATATTTTTAGTTAAGTTCAATTTGCTGAGTGACCACCTTGGAAGCATCTGCTCATTCGCTTACCAGATGCTTTCTTGGTACAAGTACCTGATTGTCAATTTAGTCTTTTCCCATTTGGGTGAGAATTTCTTTCCAGTTGTGCCATTTCATGACCATTGCCCACTTTTGCCTCTTTATAAAAAGAATCTGATATAGAACTATAAACTTGTTGCTCTATATTTCACCAATAAATAAACTTCATGATCATCTTCACTTTCCAACATGCTCTTACCCATTTACTACATCTGTGCCACCCATCAAACAAATTCCTTCATGTGTTCATGTCAGATAGTAAACTGTCTACAGACTCTGTATGACTGATTGACCTGAAAAAAAAAGAGAACTAGAAATGCGTGTTTGTAAAACACCATGCCCCCAACTGTATGCTTGTCCCTAAACTGGCACTTTGTATGATTCATTTATTTCATATGAATGAATCGAAATTTAATTTCCTGAAGAAGTTGTTCGGACCAGAAACAGAATGTAAGCTTTTTGCAGACAATTTAAAAATGGAGTAAAAAAAATCAAACCAGAGGACCAATGGTCCTGTAAACGCTCACCTGAGATCTGCTGCATATACCAATAAACATATTTGAATATTATGGTACTCCAGTGCAGGGGCAGATGAAGCCCTTGGGCCATTTTCTTTTTTTCAGAATCTTCAATATTCTGTCCATTTGCCAATTTCCTGCTGGCTTTTCCCTTCAAATGACATTTTAACAGTTTTCCCAATTCAAATGCAAAGGCAACCCATGTTGACCTTGCCATAAACTTGGTCAAGGTCATCACAGGGTCATGATTTATATATACATTGGAGTACTTTAGCCAACGATGCTTCACGCCAAGTTTCCTTGAAATCAGTCTATTGGTTTCAGAGAAGAAGATTTTTGATGGGTTTTTACCATATATGGGCATGGCGGCCATCTTTGTCACGTGACCTAGATTATTTATATACACATTGATTCCTCAATTCTATAGATGCTTCACATAAAATTTGGCTTTGATTGGCCAAGCGATTTCAGAGGAGAAGAGGTTTGAATATATATTATGGAAATATACATGTATATTGCCCCGGGGTGGGGGCACATGAGCCCCTGGGGTCCAATTTTTTTCAGAATCATTAATTTTCAGTCCTACTTCCCATTTCCTGCAAGACTTTCACTTTAAATTACATTTTAAAAGTTTTCCCCATTCAAATGCATTAAAATTTTTGAAGGGTTTTTACCATATATGGGCATGGCGGCCATCTTGGTCATGTGACCTGGATTATTTATATACACATTGGTTCCCCCTTCCCATAGATGCTTCATGTAAAATTTGGCTTCGATTGGCTAAGCGGTTTCAGAGAAGAAGATGTTTGAATATTATGATAATATACATGTATATTGCTCCGGGGTGGGGGCGGATGAGCCCCTGGTGCCCAATTTTTTTCAGAATCATTAATATTCAGTCCTATTGCTCATTTTCTGCAAGATTTTTCCTTTAAATGACAATTTAACAATTTTTCCCATTCAAATGCAAAGGCGACCTATGTTGACCTTGCCGTAAAATAGGTCAAGGTCACCGCAAGGTCATGATTTATATACACATTGTAGTACTTGAGTCATTGATGCTTCATGCCAAGTTTGGTTGAAATCGGTCCAGTGGTTCCGGAGAAGAAGATTTTTGAAGGGTTTTTACCATATATGGGCATGGCGGCCATCTTGGTCATGTGACCTGGATTATTTATATACACATTGGTTCCCCCTTCCCATAGATGCTTCATGTAAAATTTGGCTTTGATTGGCCAAGCGGTTTCAGAGAAGAAGATCTTTGAAAATGGTGGACGACGGACGGACGGACGACGGACGGACGGACGCCGGATCATGGCCATCCTATAAGCTCACCTTGTGAGCCTGACGGCTCAGGTGAGCTAAAAAGGAGTAATTTTGTCGAAATTTGACTGAAAGTCCTCAAAAGTTTACCAGGTGAGCTTCTTCTCAGCATCAACCAGTATACCAAATATGAAGACTCTAGCTCAAGTACTTTTTGAGATATCTTGCACACAAGATTTTCAAATTTTGTTTTCAAAGGGACATAACTCCAAAAAGGGGCATAACTTAGACATGAAAAAATATGGGTCAAATATTTTTTCATGAGGAATTTGTATATGAAATTTCATAACCCATCATTCACCATTCAAAAGTTTCAAGTTGACCGAAAAGTGAAAAAAAAAAACAATGAAATTTTCAAAATTGCATAATTTTGTCAAAATTTGACAGAAAGTGCTAAAAAATTATTCATGTCATCTACTCCTCAGCCCCAATCAGTGTACTAAATATGATGGCTCTAGCTTTAATACCTTTTGAGATTTCTTGCACACAAGATTTTCAAATTTTGTTTTCAAAGGGACATAAATCCTAAAAGGGGCATGACTTAGACATGAAAAAATATGGGTTGAATATTTTTCATGAGGAATATACATTTGTAATTCCAAATTCCTAATATTCACCATTCAAAAGTTCCAAATTTCACTGAAAAGTGGAATAAATCAATGACATTTTCAAAATTGCATAATTTTGTCAAAATTTTAAAGAAAGTTCTCAAAAGCTAATCAGTTCATCTACTCCTTGGCCCTAACCAGTGTACCAAATTTGATGGCTCTAGCTTTAATACCTTTTGAGATATCTTGCACACAAGATTTCCAAATTTTGATTTCCAAGGGATAATTCAGAAAAGGGGCATAACTCGGGCATGAAAAAAAATATGGGTCAACAATTTTTTCATGAAGAATATACATACAAAATTTCAAATCCCGAGCATGCACCATTCAGAAGTTTTAAAAAAGGTGACTTACAGACACACCCACTCACACATGCACAGACAGACAGACAGACAGACAAGCCGAAAACAATATGCCCTTCCAACTTTTTCAAAATTGGGGTCATAAAAATCAACTAAATACATTGTGTTTATCATATATTACCTAAACAGAAACTTAAAATCATGATAGCATTATTTCTCCCACAAATTTATATATGTATTATGTCCAATCTATAACTGTGTTCTGTTAAGTCAGTTAGGTCATAAGCCATCCTGGAAACTGACTAGCAAGCCCTGATCCATTTATAGCAAGTACTGAAATCCAATTTCAACTACACCAGTCTTTGAGAAAAGTGCCAGTCTGTCAGTCAAAACCAGCAAAATTTCATTCTGTCAGACAAAAAATATTTATTCTGTCAGACAAATGTCTGGCAAAAAAATACCAAAATTACTATGATTATATATAGAACTGTCCTACAAAATTGGGGTTTGTCCTGCAAACCAGAGGACCAATGGTCCTGTAAACACTCACCTGAGACCTGAGATATATACACAAACCAATAAACTTGTTAGACTAGAATGGTACAATGCATGTATATAACCCTAGGGCAGGGTCAGAATAACTCCTGGAGTCAATGTCTTTTTCAAATCATAAAAATTCAGTCCATTTGCCAATTAACTGCAAGTTTTGTCCTTCAAATGACATTTTAACAATTTTCTCCATTCAAATGCATGGGCAATCTAAGTTGACCTTGCCGTGAAATAGGTAAAGGTCATCCCAGTGTCATTTTATACAAATTTTGTAGAACTCCGTTCCTTAATGCTTCATGCCAAGTTTCAAAATCATAGACCTTCTGGTTCTGAAGAAGTTTTTTAAAATTTTTTGATATTTATAGCCATGGTGGCCATCTTGGTCAAGTGACCATGACCATTTATATAAACTTTCATTTCCTCTTCCTAAGGATGATCCACATAAAGTTTGGCTTTGATTGGCTAAGCAGTTTCTGAGAAAAAGCTGTTTGAATATTATGGTCATCTAGCTCCGGGGCAGGGGCAGACAACCCCTGGGCCAAAAATATGTTCATAAGCATAAATCTTCTGTCCATTTGCTCATTCCTAGCAAGTTTCCTGCCATTACATGACATTTTCCTATTTTTTTTTTCGGGAAATTTCCATACAAATGCATGGACGACCTGAGTAGACCTTGCCGTAAAATAGGTCAAGGTCATCCCAGGGTCATGATTTATATAAAATTTGTAGAACTCCATTCCCAGATGCTTCACATCAACTTTCAAAATCATAGGCCTTCTGGTTCTGAAGAAGAAGATTTTTAAACATTTTGCTATTTATAGCCATGGCGGCCATCTTAGTCATGTGACCTTGACCAAACTTTCATTCCCTCTTCCTAAGGATGCTCCACAAAAAGTTTGGCTTTGATTGGCCTAGTGGTTTCAGAGAAGAAGATTTTTCAATATTATGTATGGTCATATACATGTACATAGCCATTGGGCAGGGAAAAACAACCCCATGGGCCCAAAATATTTTCTTAAACATAAATCTTCTGTCAATTTGCTCATTTCTAGCAAGTTTTCTGCCATTTAATTACATTTTCCTATTTTTCCCCATTCCAATGCATGGTAGATCTAAGTTGACCTTGCTGTAAAATAGTAGTGTTGGGTATCGGTCGCGAAAATCACTATCGATTATCGGAGCACATTAGTCGATTGATTATCGATTGTACAATCGAAATGTATGTTCTCCTTACATTAACCAGTGAAGTGATTAAAAATGCTGAGTATTTGACAATGTAGTGACAAGTCACTGCATCATGCACCTTCTCTGTATTTAAATTGAACATAGCCAATATATTAAGGCCACATTTTCTACAAATGATAAAGTGACCATGTGATAGAATATTGCTGTAGCACATACATGTAGCATAGAAAAAACCTAACTATAAATAGTGAAGATTGTAAAGTGATGCTTTAATAAGTGAATATTAACAATGCATTCAAGTCTAAATGAAGGCAGACATAAGGAGGCATTATTGTGACAGATGAATTGAATCTGTAACATTTTATGTTAGTAAATGTTTTTACTATACACTCATGTATTTAATTTCGATTAATCGATAGTGGAAAATTCCAATCGATAGCTACCGATAGAAGCTAGATTCCGATAGTTATCGATTATTTCGATTAATCGGCACAACACTATAAAATAGGTCAAGGTCATCCCAGGGTCATGATTCATATAAAATTTGCAGAACTCCATTCCCAGATGCTTCACGCAAAGTTTCAAAATCATAGGCCTTCTGGTTCTGAAGAAGAAGATTTTTAAACATTTTGCTATTTATAGCCATGGTGGCCATCTTCGTCATGTGACCTTGACCATTTATATAAACTTTCATTCCCCCTTCCCAAGAATGCTCCACATGAAGTTTGGCTTTGATTGGGCTAGCAGTTTCAGAGAAGATGATGTTTGAATATTATGGTCATCTACATGTATATAGCCCCGGAGCGGGGGCAGACAACCCCTTAGGGCCTAAAATTTCCATTAACATTAATCTTCTGTCCATTTGCCTATTCCCAGTAAATTTTACCCATTAAATAGCATTTTACCATTTTTTCCCACTCAAATGCACTGACGACCTAAGTTGACCTTGCCGTAAAATATATCAAGGTCATCCTAGGGTCATTATTTATATAAATTATGATGAGCATGCGTCCCCGATGCTACTTATCAAGTTTCGTGGAAATCGGCCCACTGGTTCTGGAGAAGAAGATTTTTTAAAGGTTTTTGCTATTTATAGCCATGGCGGCCATCTTGGTCATGTGACCTGGAGTCCTGGACCAGTTATATAAACTTTTGTTCCCCCATCCTAAGGATGCTTCACAAGAGGTTTGGCTTTGATTGGCCAAACGGTTTCTGAGGAGAAGATCTTTGGAATCGTTGTCGACGGACGACGGAGCATGGCCATCCTATAAGCTCACCTTGTGAGCCTTCGGCTCAGGTGAGCTAAACATTGCAGCCTGCCACACAGCAGCTGAAAAAAAAAGTATGAAAGTTTCCAAAGATGCATTCAGATGATAATAATATTATACAGCCATGATAAGTTGCTTAACCATCACTACCATGCCCGCGCCTCAATGTGTGAAAAACAAACATCATATTAATAAAATGTTTTTAATATTTGATTCAGTTCTATAAGAGAGACTCTTAAAGTGTAGAAAAACGCAAGTGCATATTTTGCGGGGGAGGTAGGAGTAGGTGGAGAGAAGCCAGTGTTCACCTTATAAATGCTGAGCGCATTTTAGAAAGATAGCCACTGGTAACATTTTTTAACGTCTTTGGAATGACGCGGCCTTGGATCGAACCCACAGCCTCCCGCTTCTGCAGTGGACCCTGTAACCATTATGCTATCGGGACCGGTATATCATATTGCAGAAAGACAGGTTAGACCCAGATGAGAAAAGTTTGTTTAATTAAGAACACTTTGAAGTGTTGTGACATGCCGTCGGTATATTCACTTTTAGAACAAGACATTTCTAATTCACAGTGGAATAAACTCCTGAATGGCTCAGTTAACTCGTATGCCAGTTGAAGACGCATGAAGTCAGTGTGAGTGCGTGTGGGTACAGATTTTGTCCGTAAGTCATGTCTGAAGACTATTCACAGCACAGTCTTCAGCCTCATCACAGTATGTCCTTGTGAGCAGTTTGTTCTGGAAAATTGTCATGGGGCCTCGGTTTATAGTCTCAATACGAAGGACTTGAGAAACCCGGGATTGTATCTACAATCTCTGGTTTACAAGGCAAATGGCTTAACCACAGCGCTACGGTGGCTTCTAAATGACACCAAATTGTACGTCATTTTGACGGAGTCTCGCTAAATAATCGGGGGAACTCTTCGATACAACAGAATAGACGCTGAAACTATCAGAGACATATCAGAAAAACCAACAAAACCCGCGACACGAAATGCTTGGGTCGGGCTACAGAAAATGCTGGGTCGGATGTCGTAATTTTTATTTTTTTATTTTAACCATAAAAATAGCAGAGTCGGCGGGTTGAGACAGGGTCGGTCGGGTTAGCGGAAACACAGCTATTATTTTTTTAAGCCTAACTCAGTTAAACTGATGCGTTAGGCTATTAAATAAACATATGTAACGAACGGCCGAGCCGAGCCACAGCAAACCCCGTCGGTGGAAAAGCATGCTCATCCACCAAGGGTGGTTTACTGCGCTATATACCTAACAATTACTCTATTCACAAAGTTTCGAGTTTTAAATTTGCATATTACTACCCGCTAATATGCCGCTAATACGTTGCACCAACGTATTCTACAAGGGAGACTATCCCGTTACATTACTTCCCCCTCCGAGAAGACTCGCCCCGAGTCTTGGCCTGGGGACTACATGGGTAAGGCAACTCCGTTCTGGCAGTTGTCATCATCCCACCGCTGCCACCAAATGTAACGAACGGCCGAGCCGAGCCACAAAAAACCCCGTCGGTGGAAAAGCATGCTCATCCACCAAGGACAGTTTACTGCGCTATATATTCAACACTTACTCGATTCAAAAAGTTTCGAGTTTGAAATCTGCATATTACAAGCACTCCATATGCCGCTAATACGTTACACCAACGTATTTTTCCAAGGGAGGCTATCCCGTCACATTACTTCCCCCTCCGAGAAGACTGGCCTCGAGTCTTGGCCTGGGGACTACATGGGTAAGGCAACTCCGTTCTGGCAGTTGTCATCATCCCACCGCTGCCACCAAATGTAACGAACGGCCGAGCCGAGCCACAGCAAACCCCGTCGGTGGAAAAGCATGCTCATCCACCAAGGGTGGTTTACTGCGCTATATACCTAACAATT
The DNA here is from genome assembly GCA_964017185.1 of Rugalucina vietnamica. Classification (NCBI taxonomy): domain Eukaryota; kingdom Metazoa; phylum Mollusca; class Bivalvia; order Lucinida; family Lucinidae; genus Rugalucina; species Rugalucina vietnamica. Next base: position 35,471,792 of record OZ024875.1, read on the forward strand.
ACTCTAATCACAAAGTTTCGAGTTTCTAATTTGCATATTACTACCCGCTAATATGCCGCTAATACGTTGCACCAACGTATTCTACAAGGGAGACTATCCCGTTACACATATAAACACTTTGAAAAAACACAGGCATGCATCTCGAGAAAAATCTGTAAGCCAAACAATGCATCTTAGCCCAAGTTCTATTGTCCCAAGATGCCAAATAAAAATGTTCATACAATCACAATGCAAAACAGTGCAGAGAAGTAAGCATTTTCGAAAAGTTTTAACTTGTCATTCGTTTGGTTCGACTTCACTGGCTCTGTTAAATAAACTGATCATCGAGCAGATAGAAACTTACAAATATCAGCTACTTCAAGCATCATTATGCTTCAAGCTGACATAAAATGTATGATATTCCATAAAAAGAGCTACTCGGCCATGTGTTATTTCCGGTCAAAATGAAAGTAGAAAACGAACCACATCGGAGCGATTTTTAACAAAATTACAAACGATTTTCTGCCTGTTAAAACACACCCTTAACCAAGGCCGAGGTAGTGACCTAAAGTAGTGAACGAAAAATAAATGGGCCAATTAAGAAAATTAGCCAGATACTGATTTCACTTCTTTCGACCACTCTATTGACGTATTGTCAGTTCAGCGTATCAACAGTAAACCATTCAGATTCAGCATAAACTGTATAATGTGGTAAACTTGTAAGATTGAATTGACATCGAAGAAAACTTAGTTAATCATAATGTCATTACAAGCCAGTCTGAATAAAATCGGAAATCATGTTGTTACATTATAGTGCAGGTCACAGCAGCTTGACACACATTCTTCACGTCAGTTGTGCATTTGATTGGTCGACAGAGCCACACCTCCAAATCGACGGCATTTGATTGGTCTACAGAGCCGTAGGTGATTTAACGAAACCAGGTCAAACACAAATCGAGACCCAAATCTAACGTTTTATACCCTCGTTTGCGAAAAACTCACTAAACATGCAAAGAAAAATTTACTCACCGCACGTCAGTCCAATAAACACACAAATTCGCCAATTAAAAGCACGAAATTTCCATCGAGGATAAGCTATGGAATCACCGACTCGAGAAAACAAAATGGCGACGTAAGTCAAGCTTGTCATGAATCAAAAACCCAACTGATTGGTTCCCCGCAGCAAGTATTGAAACCCATTGTAAAATTATTGAAACGAGTACCAGAGGGCTCTCTATGGCGTAATTTTGGACTGATCCATTAAAAAGGGGACAACAGGTTATTTTAACTGTATTTCAATACATCAAATAACGAATTCATAGTGACTAACCATAATAACATCCTACAAAATAACAATATAAAGCTGCTCCGACATTTTAGTTCTCTATCTTCTTCGAATTTTATTAAAATAAACAGCTAGTCAAATCTAATCACCCACCAAGAAGATACCAATCGAATTTTGATTATAAGATTAGGCACTATAAGACTAATTCTTTAAATAATTATTCTATTAATTAATCTAGAGAATTATTTATAATTTGAATAATTATAACAGTAATAATTAACGCCTAGAAAATATACAACAACATTTTAATATGTTTATTGCAAAGGTATGAACATCCTGCATTTGGTTTATCCATAAACATTCACAGCTACTTCTGTAATCTAACAGGGAACTGATGAGGAAATGGATTGCTTTTATGTAATTTTGTCAGATAAAAATGCACTTCAGATATGAGCCCAGTCAAGAGAAAACTGGTCTCGGGATTTCCAACCAGGTCTGACATTAATGGAAGGAGATGGCTAGAAGCTCTAAATTCCGGATGTTAGGAGAAGAGGGATTGTACTGTCTGTGTAGCAAAAACAAAGGCACTGATCAGCTTCGCAGTTACTGTGAAGCTGATCAGCGCATTTGTTTTCGCCTATGCGAAAATCCGGTTTTCTCATGACACGGCTCACATGAAAGGAAGCTCCTAAAAGGAAGCTGAAGAGCTTCAACTGCTGTAATGATCTTACTTTTTTCTGACACTTGAATGTTTACTACAATAACTCTAAAATTTGTCTTGAATGGCATATAGTAAAAATTCTCTTCAGTGGACATTGGTACACACCAGTCCTGTTGTAGCGTGTCCCCAGGAGCGTGCCAAGAATAAACATGGTGCCTGCTACTGCCTGTTATATGTATGTACATGTATAATGCAAGGATAGTTTGGGATCCCAAATTTTCCCCACCCACATATGAAGAGAAATAAAAAAAAAAAATGTGTGCTTTGTGGTGCCAAGGTGCTGTTTACCTATTTCCTATAGGACTTATGAGTTGTTAGTTACTGTTTCCCCTTTATTTCATGCTGTGGTTTTACTAGATTCTAGTAACTAACAACTCATGTCAACTTTACAAGCTCCTGGTGTAAGTCTCTACGGTACTGTGGCTTCCTGTAGGAGATACAGTTGAACACTTCCATATAACCACCCAAGCAAACCAACAAGGCTTATATGTGTATGGATGGTTTGCCTGCCCAGGAAAAGTGGTTTAGTCAAACCATCCATACATATAAGCCGTATTGGTTTGCTTGGGTGGTTATAGTTATGAAGCACATTTTGAGTGTCATGGCATCCTAATGTTGGGTAAAAGTCCCATTAAATGGAGGCAATGTTCCGACATGACTATTGCTGTTGACTGGGACGTAAAGCGTCAATTCAAACAAATACAATAAGAAAAAGCTGCAGTTACTAGTAGTAGTACTCTGAAGCTGACTTATTGAATACACAAAACTAGAATTTTGGCAAGAAACTAGAACAGTTTGCAAAATGAATTGAGCCTGTGTGTGAGAAAATTGAACAATTTGAGTTCCGATCAGGTCCAACACAAACCGGCCTGTACAATCTCAGGAGCAGACTAGAACCTTGAAATTTCGGATTTAAGAAGCAGAGGTATTGCACTATCTATGGAGCGAAAACAAAGGCGCTGATAAGCTTCGCAGTTACTGCGAAGCTGATCTGCGCCTTTGTTTTTGCCTGTACAGATTGTTGGTTTTCCCATGCGGCGGCTCAATTGTTTGTTAATTAACTACTGACATTTCAGCATAGGGTATAGAATAATTATGTTGTTTACAAAACAGTGCAATGGTAGATTGTGCCAATATATTAATGATGTAGGTAAATATCATATTAATGATTGGGTCAAGAATAATAAATGTGGGTGATTTTTGGCAAGTGTGACCCCAAGGCAGACAGATGGAAAGAAGGATGAATGGATGGGTATGTAGACATACACATACACAGGCAGGCAGGGTCACATAATTGCCAAATGTAAGTCTGAGTCCGGGTGTGAGTATGCCATGATGACTGTAGCTCAATAGGTGGGATATTGAAACGGGATGTTAGAATCATACTGATGTGGACCTGAGATTGATCCCCAGCTCTATCTGGCTTATTTCTTTCATCAAGATTCTGACAAGGAAATTTCTATGGGTATTCTTTTTCTTCTGCTGATTCAAGTAGAGCATTAATCAGTTGTTGGCTAAATGAATGTGCACGGTCAACTGGTTATCAGCCTCTGAGAGGCCTGCTCTGAAACTGACCACTGCCTCAGCCTGCAACATTAGGCATTCAGAGAGAACAACTACACATGAGCCGCATCGTGAGAAAACCGGATTTTTGCCTAGGCGAAAACAAAGGCGCAGATCAGCTTCGCGGTAACCGCGAAGCTGATCAGCGCCTTTGTTTTCGCTACACGGATAGTATATTTCCTTTTCTTCTTATATCCGAAATTTCAAGCTTCTAGCCTGCTTCTGAGACTGTACAGCCCGGTTTGTGTCGGACCTGGTCGGAAATCCCGAAGACCGGTTTTCTCGCGTCGCGGCTCACATAAAGAAACAGACAAGCATTTTACCTGCCATGAAGACAGATTTTCTTTGAGAGAGATTGTCAGGTGTTATGGCCTGGCTTGGTTATTGATATCAACACAAATGTAATTAACTTAAGACTCTCTTGCATTGTGGCAAAATTTGCAAAACAACATGTGCAATCTAGGAAGGATCAGATCGACATCATAGGGCATCTTTTCAATCTGATCTTTACAATCGGTAAAGACCAGGAAAATATAATTGTTATTGGCTGGCCAGTCAGCATACAAGAAAGATTGATTCGACTGCACATGCTGATATGAGTGTTTGCCATTCTACTACAGCATGTACATAATTCATTATTGAAGCCAAGTTGTTCAGGTGAGCAACTGTCAATCAGCACCATTCTTAAAGAGATCCTTCAACAGGAGCCCAGATAGGGAAAATTTTTGATGAAAATTGAAAGATTTGATGTTTTCATTTGACCTTGCAAGGCATTTTGGACCAGATTGCTTATTCACTTCTACTGTGAAGAATGATCATACACTGAACTATAATAACAAAAATCACAGAATATGAGTGTGCCTTTTCTGGGCTATACTTCTTGATTCTCAGAGGGTTCTTGAATAAGAACAGGAATTAGATTCTAAAGTGTTTAAATTTCTTCAAGGAAATATCTAGCATTCTTACATGTTGCACAAGTATGAGAGAATAGAATCAATACCGAAAATAAGCAAGCTTATCCATCAGGAAAACATGTCCTTGAAAAGTATACCCCCTTGAACCCCACTTTTATATTGAAAAACTGGGGTTTGCAGGGGTAAACCTATTTTTCTTATTTTTGCTCCAAAACATAAATTGTGGGTACTCGTTAGAACCTAACATGACAGTATCCACAATCTATGTTTTGAGCAAAAATAAGAAAAATATTAAAAAAATTTCCTGCTGAAATTTTTCAATTTTTACATCCTAAAAATCTCTAATATTACATGGGCATGTTTTCGTAATGTACATGTATATGAGAAAGCTGCGATCAGATTGACTGGCAACATGGTTACATGTACAGTAAGTTCTCTGAACAAGAGGCTCATGTTTTGTTCAGACTAATTAACCTTTTATAAGTACTGAAGGGTCTGAGCCTTATTCTGACAAATCAAACAAAATGACAATTCACCATTTTATGCCAAATCAAACTCAGTTGAACAGCAAAAGAGGTCAATATATGGTCCATACTATGAAAACATTGTCCCTTAGTGGCCTTGATGCACTACTTTTTTGTAACCACGGCCCCAACCCCTGGGGAATAGCAGGGACTTTGACTTTTGCTCGAGCAAATCCCCGCTAAAAGCCCCACCCTCCAGGGACTGCTCATTGGTAAAACCACCGCAGTTTTCCTCCCGGCAGCCTGCTATCTTTTCATTTTATGGCCCTTTTTGCCTATATAAAGCAAACCCAGGGTATTTCCCCCACACTGCCCTGGCAAAACTTTGGTCAAAGCCCCGCTCATTTCCATGGCTATCCCCCACCCTCCCCCATGGGGGAGGGGGGGTTATTAGTCAGCCAATGAGCACACAACTAAGGCTTGGCTCAATCTTACACTAATACACTACATGTAATTCAGTGCCTTTCGTTGGTTCAAATGCCTGTTTATTAAAAAACGGAATCAAGCCCTCTCAAAGTTTCTATGTTCTATGCTCAGTTTACTCACTGCATTTTCCTGCAGTTTACTACATGTACTAACTGTACAACAGAATTGTCAGACATTCTTGTCTAACTTTTTGTAATACTTAAAACATGCCAAAGAACTGACACTTAAGACTGTTAATTAGTTGAGAATAGGCTAGAAGTACTTGGCAAATTGTTTTAAGAACAGGAATGAATATGCCAGGTTTGGTCTAAGCGGTAGTAATTTAATGCAAGAAATGCTGAAAGCAAGTAGAGATGGCACATATTTTAGCCATATACAGACCAATTTTTAGGGTCACCAAAGGTAAAAACTATGTTTTTGCAGATGTGAAAATTAGGGTTAATACAAGTCAAATACATGTACTCCAAGCACAAACAAAAAAACAAAACAAAAAACAACAACAACAAAAAAAAAAAAAAACACAAAAAAAACACAACTGTGGCATAGTGGTTAAGCTACTGACCTTGTAAATGAGGACTTATGGGTATGATCCTAGACTTCTGCTGTCTTTGGAATTGGACTTGAAACCAGAGTCCTTCTCTGTATGTGAGTATATGAATATGTAGCTATTGGAGGAAACTTCAACCAATGGACGAAGCAAGCACCACTCGGGTGCTGACCCTTAATTACATTGTATACTCAAGAGACTACACCTTTTGTTAAAACAGATTCTTATAATTTGTAACTTCTGAAGGATATGAAGTATCTCTTACATTATTGCTGATTATGCTGTTGAATTAATGAGAAAAACAGATAATTCTGTAATCCTTCTTCTGTTCTGTAATTCTATGTCTGAAAAACAGCTTATGCTTAACTCAGTAAAGCCTGGCATGGTATAAATGGGACATTTATGCAAACAGTGTAGCCCCAGATGTGATGCCGCAGAATGTGGCATCTCATCGGGGGTTATTCTGTTTGCTTTGAGGAATTTCATTGAAAAGTGAAATAAAAAATCAAAATTACTTCTGACACCTCTTAGAATGAACATGGACTCACCCAGATGATTATGATGAGCAAGTCCATTTGTCATAAATGGGTTAAGAAGAATAAGACAATATCTCATTTCAAATCCAGTATCATGAAAATGATTTGTCTAAGGAGTTTCTGAATACAGTATGTCCCAAATCCGTTTGGTAAAGCACAGTGACCTCGTTGTGCACACTTAGTGATAGAGTGCACAAGCGTGAAAAGAGAGGTCCTGGTTTTCAAACTCTTAGTATGTGCATTGGGTTGGCTCCATGAAAAAAGTCCCATTTACTCCTCAATGTACTGGTACTGGCTGATTCCTAACATGACTGAAAAGTTTTGACTGGGAGATCAGAATGAAAACGACCTATACTTGCCTCTATGGCCACTGAGAGGGGTTAAATACATGTACCTCTTTGGTTTCAGATGGAAAATGGTTATCTTTGCTTTGGTTCACATTTTGCCATGTGTGGTTTGTACGTTTAACTCCACATTAAGCCCCAGGCATCAATCATGCTGGCACAATTCCCTTTTGGCGCATTGGTGTGTCATTGAGCAAGACTGTTTAATACCCTGGAAGTGTTGGCTGTGCCTCTACATGACTGAAAAATTGTTAACTGGGAGGTTAAGCCACAAAGCAAACAATTATGATATTAAAATTATGTTTTTTGTATTCGGTTTTTCAGGCTGACAAGGCAAAACAACTTCTGTACCAGGCTAAATATGGAAGATTCGGGCTTGGCGATCCATTCACAGCAATGCAGCGGGACTCGGACAACATGAAAGACAATGCTTTTGACGAGTCGGCAATCAAATCTATGTATGATAACCAGTTGAACCAGCTGGAAAACCTGATAGCTACACAGAGAAAAGCCCAGATGAAAATGCGAGACCATATAGTAGCCTCGGAGAAACGATATACGAAGGTAGTTTGAAAAGTCATATGGAAGGCATAATCAATTAATTAAGCTGCCAGATTTGAAATTCTGTTTTTTTTTACATGCTTAGAAAAAAAAACGATGCAATTCAGCTGTGCAAAGACATTACAGTTGATCAGGTCCTTTGACAAAAGTATGTAGCACAAACCCTTCGTAAGTCTTGAGTATTAAAGACAACTTTGGTTGGAAAACCAGAAAACAAGGTTTCTTGCTTTTTACGTGTACCATACTCGTGTACTCGAGTACAAGTATGTTAAAATACAGCTTTTAGTTCAAAGAATTATTCTGGCATAAAAATTCCTGGCAGTAGCTGATTCATTTGAATGTCAAGTTAAGAGAGAAAATTTGTCATTTCCTACAAGTGAGGCAATTGTTGGCATCCCTCAAGAGAATATAGTCAATTTAAATTGGCATTGTCGTGTAAAACTGAAATTAAAAGCTTGGCAGTTGAGGTGTTGAAACTTTAATGCATTTTATGAAGTTAATTGACTTTAAAACCTCACTATCAGAAAACGAGTGTTTTGAAGTATTTGAATAATAGTGGGCCCAAGCAGTTGAATTGTTTGTAAGCATTGTACATGTAAATGTATATATAGCCCAATTTACACAAAAATTTTGCTAGAAACCAACTTGATTTTTGATTTTCATACAGCTGGCATGATGAATGCATGATGCCTAGACATTAAGCTTTCTTAGTCTTATCTGGATTTATTATAGCTCCTCTTTGAAAAAGAGAGTTACTGCCCTTGAATGACGTCAAAAATTAGTTTAATGTAATCTAACCAAATTTTGTATGCGCATCAATGTTTGGCATTGTTACCCATCTTTGCTTTTCACGCCCTGGAAAAAAGCTCAGAAGTGGGGCTTTAGTCAGATTCTCTGACAATTCTCATTACTCGCAAGAACTTTTTTTTTTTTTTTGACTTAATAATATACAGTGTACACTCTTTTCGACATTCAGAACTTTGTTTTTTCTTTCCTAGGTGTGTAATGAACTTGATGAGGAGAAGCATAAACACGCTCAAGACACAGCTCAGGGTGATGATGTCACATATATGTTGGAAAAGGAACGCGAGAGGTTAAAACAAGAGGTAGGGTTTGTATCCTGGGGCCAGTTGTTCAAAACTTCGTTAGCTTAACGTCATCGTTAAGACCTCAACTTGTTATGAAAATGCTGACTTCAAAAGCAAATACACTGTTATTCTTTGTTGAAAAAATGTGAGAATCCTTTGCACTGCAAAAGATTCTCACATTTTTTCAACAAAAAACAACAGTGTATTTGTAATATTCATGTTTGAAATTTTAACGAAACGTTAACTAACGATGTTGTTAATTTTGAACAACTGGGCCCTGATTAATAATTTACATTAGAGAACTCTATTTTGGTTTAACAGGTCTCGATAGATAAGTGGCCAGAGCATCTGCTTCAGTAGCTGTAGGTTATGGGTATATGCCTTTTTGCCGTGCCTTACTAAAGCTTTAAAGTGTTCAAAATGTAGCACAGATGGTGACTTTGGGTTACCTGTAACTATGACATCGCTAATAAAAAAAGTCAGAATAAAAAAAATGTAATAAATACCCTCGGACCTCTTTATAACACGGTTCATTACAACACGGTTTTGGATGTAACACTGATCATTGTTGGACCCCAATTAGACAACATTTGCTATATGTCTATACAGTTTTCTCTCGTTATAACCCAGATTGGATAGCTAACACAGAAATTGGCTTGGACCCTAGCAATAGTGTTATAAAGAGATTGAGGTGTGCATGTGATTCCAATACCTGTATTTACAGGAATGTTTGAAGACAAGCTTTGTGATGACAGACCTCATATTTTCTGCCTTTTTCAGGTTGATTTTGAGAAAAGTAACACTAAAAAGATGGAAAAAGATCTAAAGAAAACTCTAGCAAGTCTAGAAGAAGAGAGAGCAAACTCGGCAAAACATAAACAAGTAGCTTTAATGTTAATTAAAGAAAGAAAGAAACTTGTAGAAAAATTTGTGATTGAAAAACAAAAAGCAGCTGAAGCCATAAGACAGTTGAATGAGGAAAAGGCTAGGTCTATGAATATGGCTGAAGGTTTAATGCAGGAAAGTAAGAAATCATTACAAATGGAAGCGAATATGGAAAAACAGTTAAGTGAATTCGATCTAGAAAGAGAACAGTTGAAAAATAAGTTACAAAGAGAGGAGAATAGGACTAGAGAATTGCAAGCCCAGGTGGATATGTTGCAAGGGCAGGTGGAAAGTTTGCAGAGACAAAGTGTAGGACAAAGTGTAGGAAAATCTCCGAGAGATCATTTTCAAACAATAGAAATCAAGTCTTCTGTGACGCCTCCGCAAGGCAAATTGACGGTTGACCGAGGTCATGGACGGCAAACTTCTAGTGGTAGCCCAGGAAGTGTTCAGTCTTCAAATGTTCTTTCAGCTAAGGCAAAATTCATGAAACCTCCCATGGACGGTGCGATAGAGCATGAAGCAGGTCTTTCACCCAGGAATAGTCCTTCCGAACAAGGAGTGAGAAAACGTGATAATACTCGATATAGTAGTCCCCAGCCTGCTGGGGATAGAGGCATAGTGCATTATGTGGGTGGGGAACCTAAGCATGAGACTCGAGTAGGTCCCATTGGTGCATCTGCCGATAAGTCATTAAATGAACCCTATGCTAGTCAAAAACCTATTTCAGTAACCCCAGGGACAACGTTAGTAGCCTCTGGAGGGAGACTTACCGTTCAAACAAGTAACGCAAATGTAGGTTCTGGACAAACATCACCTAGGAAAGTTATAAGTGTAGGGCGAGGTGCGCCTCCACCAATACCTCCGAATAAACCTGTGTTATCAACGAGCCCCACCCCCATTCAAGTGTCAAAACCCATCCCACCTTCTAAAGCTGGACTTTCTGTCTCGAAGGATAATCGTGTGACTGTATCCGGAGATGGTGTGAAATATGCATCTCCCCATTCTACTGGAAAGGGAGTGCAGATACCGGTCAGCGTGGTTCACACCTCGACAACGGGAACCCGATCGGGAAGTCAGACCCCGAAACGAGATGGTTCCCCTGCGCCCATGAGAAAACCCACCCAGGTTTGTGTCAATGCGAAATGAAGGGAGCATAGTAATCAGTAGAAATCCATCTAAAACCATATATGAGCCACTGCATAAGAAAACCAACAAAATGCTTGGGCGAAAACAAAGACGCAGATCAGCTTCGCGGTAACCGCGAAGCTGATCAGCGTCTTTGTTTTCGCTACATGGATAGCACAATCCATTTTTTTCTTAAGTTCGAAATTTCAAGCTTCTAGCCTGCTTCTGTGACTGTACAGGCTGGTTTGTGTCGGAAACCCAAATTGTTGGTTTTCTCATGCACAGGCTCATATGAAGTGGTAGTGTTGAACTGCATTATTGGTGAAACCATGTGATAATATTAGCGGACCTGTAATAGTAGGGTACATGTATTTTGCTTCCCGCATTTTATGAAACTAAAATGTTTCGTCAGTGTCCGAAAACTGAGCTAGCAGTCTTCATGTGTTTTATACTCAATTTCAAGATTTTGAAAACTGACTGAATTTAAATATTAATGGCTGTCACTTGCTTTTTGGTTTGAAAAATAATGTGTCTTTTTGACATGTCTGCCCACTGCCTTAGGCCCTTAGCATGATATAAATTTAGATTCTAGCAAAATGTCATATACGAAACACAGACTTAAAATCATGATTTTTGAAAGCCAAATTTAACACTAGTGTGTTCAAGTATTCGCATGCTTTAAATTATTGTTCATATGTACATGGTGTAAGCATTTTCACAGTTCAGATCATCTAATGAACATTTACATAGTAATGTATGACACATGCCAAACTTTGGTACAGATGACCAGAAAAATTCATAGCTGCTCTAAATAACTGAGCCGCCTCGTGGGAAAACCAACAATCTGCCTAGGCGAAAACAAAGGCGCAGATCAGCTTCGCGGTAACCGCGAAGCTGATCAGCGCCTTTGTTTTCGCTACATGGATAGTACAATTCCTCTTCTACTTAAATCCGAAATTTCAAGCTTCTAGCTCTTTTCTGTGATTGTACAGGCCGGTTTGTGTCAGACCTGTTCGGAAACCACATTGTTGGTTTTCCCATGAGGCGGCTGAACTGTTAACAGAGATAATTTAGGTACAGGTCAATCTCGTTATAGTGAAAACATAATTTAGGTACAGGTCAACCTCGTTATAGTGAAAACATAATTTAGGTACAGGTCAACCTCGTTATAGTGAAAACCACATTGTAGTGAGGCACATTGTAACAAAGTTGAACTTTAAATATCTCCATTTGGTAATATAAGAGATAAAAAAAAATAGGTACAGGTCAACCTCGTTATAGTGAAAACATAATTTAGGTATAGGTCAATCTCGTTATAGTGAAAACCACACTGTAGTGAGGCACGTTGTAACGAAGTTGAACTTTAAATATCCCCATTTGGTAATATTTCGAGGAAATTTTTTCCCCAGTTCTCCATGAAAGTAGGGTGTCTCATTAGAAGCCATTTGGTATATGAATATTTTAGAATATTCTTCATTCTAAAATTCATGTGCGTTGGCTGAACAGCTTGGTCTTTGTCGACAACCCAATACCACCTAGTGGCACCTACATGTATATGAGCCGCTTCAGAAAAGTGGACTTTTGCCTTTGCAAAATCAAAGTCGCAGATCAGCTGTGCAGTAACTGCACAGCTGATCAGCACCTTTGTTTTCTCTACACGGATAGTACAATGCCTCCTCTACTTATACCCAAAATTCCAATATTCTAGCTTTCTTCTGTGGGTGTATAGGCCACTATGGGCTGACCTGGTTGGAAATGCCGAAGACCGGATTTCTCGCGTGGTGGCTCATATTGTGCCTACTGAGAAACATGCTGGTGACGCTAATTACAATTGTATCATCTGGAATGGTTCTGCTTTAACTCATGTTAACCTGGCATCCTTTTTATGTGACATAGGTAAACAGTATAGCCCCAGATGTGACGCCGCAGAACACGGCATCCCATCTGGGGCTATTCTGTTTGCTTAGAGAAAATTAATAAAAAAATGATTGAAAATCTAAAAATAATCCTAATTCCCCTAAAAATGAAAATGGACTCACCTGAGTGATAACGATGGGAAAGTCCATTCATCACCAATGGGTTAAGGTGTGATTCTAATAACTGAACAATCAATTTCCCTTTAGAAGTGCAGCCCACGTTTTCTATAGACGGAAATGACAAGTCTCATTATTAGAAATGAGCCGCCCCATTGGAAAACCAACAATCTGCATATGGGAAAACAAAGACGCAGATCAGCTTCGCGGTAACCGCGAAGCTGATCAGCGCCTTTGTTTTCGCTACACGGATAGTACACTTCCTCTTCTTCTTAAATCTGAAATTTCAAGTTTCTAGCCTGCTTCTGTGACTGTGCAGCCTGATTTGTATCGGACCTGTTTGGAATTCACATTGTTGGTTTTCCCACTAGGCGGCTCAAATATTACTGTTAACAGTTAATATAGAGCAGCCTCATTAATGCAATAGGTGTTGTGTATTTTATAGTTCAAAACCCAATAAATGAGAAAAAAAGCAGAATTAACCGTGTTCTATTAACTGTGATCCAGTTAATGTTGTTTTATCTGATTAGTTTCTCCCTTCATTTTGTTTTGATTTAGTTCTTTTGTTTTATTTATACATTGTTCTGTTTGTTTTCTAACTTTGAGGCTGTCCAAAGAAGGAATGATAAACCAACATACATCAATGAAAACTTTTCTGAAATCGATTTTCAATTATAGTGATCATCGGCAGTTTTTTGTTGTTCAAAATTCAATATAAAATTTAACCTTGGAGAGCCTCACCTTAATCTTGGTTTAGTTCTGTTTATTTTTTGCTTTCTGCAAGAGTTTTGTTCATTTTCTTCCATCTTTCTGTTTTGCTTTGTTCTAACTTGTTTCTTTTGTTTCATTTCATTTTCATCTGTTATTATACACTTTCTCATTCCCATCAGCACCATATATGGCCATGACTACGAGAAACTCAAAGAAGCGAAAAATGTCGTGTGAAAAAGCAGAGATGCTGATCCCCAGTTGTCCATGCTTCAAGGTTATAAAACTTTTTTCATGCTCAGCTCAACTGAGGCTAAAATTTACCCTGCTCATATTTGGCATTTTAACATCTATTACAGGCTTTGCTAATCCAAACCACAATTATCTACCAATTTTGATTATTTCTTCATGTATGAGCAGCTTTAATTTCATGCTCAGCTGAGTTGAGCATGAAAAAAGCTTACCTCGGGGCCTGGTCAGATTGTTTCTTGATGAGAACTTTGGGGATGGAATTACAATTACTTTTGTACATTTACATGTGTATTTCATAAAGATTTGGTCATGAAAATATGTCTGGTCATTCTTCTTCTTTTCCCGATTTAAGAAAAGCATTTTTCAGTCATTTTGTTTTATAGAAATGTGCTTTAAGCACTGGTTGTCTGCCTCAGAACTGACCATTCCAGCTGTTGACCATGTCTGTAAAGCATTAAATAATAAAAAAGTGAGGTGTTGTAACTTTCACTTTGTTCATCTTTATGCCATCAGTTTACCTGTTTAACTCTGACAGTAACTTTTTAAATCGTCCATATTAATGTCATTGATATATATGTGCTCTTGACGCACATATACCATGATCAAGTGCCTAACTACATTTTTGCGGGAACCTCAGCGGCTTAGTGGTAGAGTGTCAGTCTTGAGAGAGAGAGGTTTTGGGTTCAACCCCACTGATTTCTAGTTGTTTCCTTGATCAAGACATATTAACTCCCCATAGTGTGGGTTAATATTCAGGAAGCATTTGTTAAATCTCAATATGCCAAAAAATTATTTGTTGGGATATTAAGCCATAAAACAAAATTTGTCTAAGTAGTAATTATATTTCATGCTCATGTGCTTAGTAGAATTCAGAAAATGTGTTAAGTGTCTGCAAAGTAATTGCCTATATAGTATAAAATAAAACTTTGCAAGAACTTCCCCATCAAAAAGTGGTTAAGATCCCTCATTATATAAGAATTTTATTCAATCATCTCACGGTTGTGTCCATTGTTGGTTCAAGCCTGTGTGTGGCACTTGTGAGAACATGTGAGACAAGCCAAGCTCTGCTTCCAGGTGAATCAGCTGTTTTTTCTTGGTGGTACTCCAGTTTTTACGTCACCGACTGATTGGCCTGCCTCATATAAATGAAATGATCTTGAAAGGAAAAAACATGGCTCAGAAGCTGGGATTGACACTGCATGCAGTGGCCAAGCACAAAACTTGTCCTGTTGTATGTGATTCCCAGCACATGACCCATCGACATGAACCTACATTTTGGAACAAAATCCTTCACCTATCAACAAGTGACCAAACGTGATTCGTACAATCGCTCCGCCTCTCATTTAAATCCAGGGCAAACAAAGATTTAACTGCATTCATTTTATACGGGATTTATTGTAACATTTATTCACAATCAGCCACAAGCATTTGATTTTTCCTAGACTTTTGTCACAAATTTACTGGTCAGTGTATATTTTGACTGACAGGAGGCATTTGGTCAATTAAAGCATTTACAGGAATCTCCACCATTTTACGGAAATGTTTCTTCATGACTTCACTTTTGGGTGAGTTGTCATTTTGTTGTCTGCATGAATGGAGCCGCATCGTGAGAAAACCGGATTTTTGCCTATGCGAAAACAAAGGCGCAGATCAGCTTCGCGGTAACCGCGAAGCTGATCAGCGCCTTTGTTTTCGCTACACGGATAGTACAATTCCTCTTCTACTTAAATCCGAAATTTCAAGCTTCTAGCTCTTTTCTGAGCTTGTACAGGCCGGTTTGTGTCAGACCTTGTCGGAAACCCCGAAGACCGGTTTTCTCGCGTCGCGGCTCAATGAATGTAGTAGAGTTGGATGTCTTAGTTGTGCATTTTGTATGCAAGAAAAAATTATTTAAAAGTTAGCTCCATGTTCAGATAGTTAACACAAAGTGGATCCAAGGAGCAGTTTGCACATTTTGATCTAATGTATCTACATGTTTGTAAAACTGTTAAATATTGTTTTGTGAAAATGCTTCATTGCATGTACATGTATAACAAGCTTTCATGTTGTGCCATAAAAGTTTTTTTATACAATTAAATTGGAAATCTTTTTTTTTTTCAAATTGTAAAGCATGTTCTCATCTTTTACACTTTTTATTTACTATCACCATTGTCATCACCATCATCATCATCATCAGCAGCAGCAGCATAATCATCTTTGTACACAACTGCTAAAAGTGTAGTGTTCAGTTATGCAACGGAATTGTTTCTTTAGCCAGACACATTAACGTTTGGGCCTCCGCCCATTAGGGCATTGGAGAAATAGATGGGCTGCTTATGCCTCCAGGCAAAGCTTCTAAACTACTGAGCGACCACTCAAGTATGAGCCTGCCCAGGAAAAGTGGTTTAGTCGAACCATCCATACATATAAACTATTGGTTTGCTTGGGGGATTATATTTATGAAGCACATTTGGAGTGTCATGACATCCTAATGTTGGGTAAAAGTCCCATAAAATGGAGGCAACGTCCTGACACGACCATTGCTGTTGACTGGGACTTAAAGCATCAATTCAAACAACCAAAACATTAACGTTTTTAATAGTATTTCTGCCTTGTCTTGACATGACTGAAAAAGTGTTGACTGTATGTAAATCACAAAACAGGCATTTTCTACCCACACTATCCATCCATGAATTTTGGTTCGAAGCACATTTAGCTGATCATATGGAAATGTCAATATTCAGTGCGGGAGACAAATGAGTGCTTAATAAGGTTATTCGCTTTCCGATATGATGATATCATTTCTAATAGACTTTTCAGGCTTTATCCTGCTTTAGGTTCTATTGATGTCATGTGAGCAGTGCCATGTGAAAGCCTGTTTTATGCATATGCGAAAACAAAGGCGCAGATCAGCTGCACAGTAACTGTGCAGCTGATCAGCGCCTTTGTTTTTGCTACCGGGATAGAAAAAATCCTCCTGCACCCATATTACGTCAAAATTTTAAGTTTTCTAGCCGTCTTCTGTGTTATGTGAGACCTTGTCGGAAAGTCGGAAGACAGCTTTAGGTTCTATTGATGTCATATCAGGATCACAAAATCAATGGGCCTTTCAATGCTTTCATCAAGTACCATTTGAGCCGCCTCGTGGGAAAACCAACAATGTGGTTTCCGACCAGGTCTGACACAAACTGGCCTGTGCAGTCACAGAGAAAAGCTAGAAGCTTGAAATTTTGGACTTAAGTAGAGGAGGAATTGTACTATCCGAGTAGCGAAAACAATGGCGCTGATCAGCTTCGCGGTTACCGCGAAGCTGATCTGCGTCTTTGTTTTCGGCTATGCAGATTGTTGGTTTTCCCACGAGGCGGCTCATTTATTTCCTGTGCTAAAGTATGAGCAATTATTGGGTGACAAAGTATACTCATTGAATCGGTTGTGTAAGATGTTTTCTGTCTGGTCACACTCCTCTCTGTGCCATTCAGGAGCAAATGGGAACCTTTGTTTTTTCATGAATGCAGTCAAGGCTTGCCATTGTGGTTGTATAAACCCTGTTTTGTCTGTCTGTGTCATGCTATTGTTCTTCAGTTACATGTAGAATGTGCTTCATTACAAAAATAAAAAATCTCTGGGGTTCCCATTCATGGAAGGACCCGTCCAGCATATTACAAGGACTAAAATGATTTCATAATTATGCAATATAGAACTATAAGAACAAAAATGGGGCCAGTGTGACTGTGTTGATTGAATGGCTGATCTGTGTGCTTTTCACTAAGTCTTGCAAGTACATTGTAATAGTTTTTATCTTCACTCAGCTCAAAGAGGCTTATGGATATTGCTCATCAGCAGTTTTTCTATAGAGCTTTAACGCATTTGATTGAAACATGTTAATTGTATTGACTATATTTAGTCACTCACTCTTATTTAGTCATTTTGCACTTGTTTTCAGTACAAAAGCACCCTATCAATTTTGACTCTTTTAACATCATATTTTCTAATTTTGTTGAAACTTTGTTAGCATGCTGCAAGAATGCATATTATATTGTCAGTGTCACCATTGATATTTTTGAATCACAATAGTATAATAGTAGAATAGGTTGGCCATATATGGTGGTCATCGGAACACATTGTCACATCTGATTCTCTGCATTGTTTTACTGTAAATCTTCTTTCTGCTGTAAAACTTCTTCTATAGTAGTTCTAGTCTAACCAGAGACAGCCAACGGAGATCAACTAAGCAGTCACAGTAGGAAGTAAATACATGTCTGGGAACAACTTACCATGGACGAGAATCAGTTGTTCCCAGACCCTTTAGCCCTAGATTGATTTGTTCTGTGTTGGTTGTTCTCAGTCTCATTGGTTGTTTCTTGGTACACAGTGTGATCATAGTCTTAAGGCTTTGGAAAACACTTTTCACTTTTTGTTGTAAAAATGGAAGCTAAAAAATGACTTCAAGCTTTAGAAGTTTTACAGTAGCCTGTTATGCTTTGTTTTTGCATGATCATTGTCAGCCTGCATGCTTTGTTCCTTTCAGTTGTTGTCTAACCCCGAGTCACCCGTCAACCCCAACCCCCTGTCCATCCCCGATTCTTTTGATTTCCTGGGCCAAGAGATGGCAGACCTGCAGCAACTTCTGGTTTCCATGGTTACAGGTAAAGGATATTTTGAAAATTGTTTTATTTAAAACTGTACATTTTGAAGTTTGCAGATTGTCCAGAATAGAAAACTGAAAAATGTGTGATTTAGAAATTTTTGGTCAAGAATTGGACAATAACATGTAAATTGTCTGATTCAAATAATGAATAGTGCATCCACGAAAATCACAATAAGTTGTAATGGTTAAACAATGTCATAGATTTAAACAGTATATGGAATAAGTGCATATTTGGCGAATTACTAACACAATGAACTAGGATCATTTAGATTTGGTGCATGTATATTGGTTACAAATAAACAATAAATCAAGTTCACAGGGTTGAATAAATTGTTTATCCTATTACAATTATTAGGTAAACTAAACAAAAAAGATATGATGTAAAATTCTTAAGGCTTTTCAAACCTAATAGGCCATAATGATAACATTTGAGCGGCCTCATGAGAAAACCAACACTGTGGTTTCCGAACAGGTCCGACACAAACCGAGCTGTACAAGCACAGGAGATGGCTAGAGACTTGAAATTTTGGATTTAGAAAGAAGAGGAATTGTACTATCCGTTTAGCGAAATCAAAGGCGCTGATAAGCTTCGCAGTTACTGCGAAGCTGTTCTGCGCCTTTGTTTTCGCATATTGCAGATTGTTGGTTTTCTTATAGTATGCGGCTGCTCATTTGTACATCTTTCTTTACATTTTTTAAGTCAAGCAGAATGTTTAAAAGGTAACTGTTTCACAATGATAATATGAACTATTATACACATAATGGCTGAAGCGTTTAACCATAATATGCTTTTAATTATATTGCTTTCCAAAAATTGCAAACTTGACAGATTTGTGTGAAGTGCAATTCTTACCTACATTACTTCTTCTGGCGAAGAGCTTTATAATTGTATGCACACTTCTAAGAGCACTAGTCCCCTGGTCATCCAGCGAGCAAACTAGATGCCTTAAATTGGACTTCATGATCATTGACAGGAACATGTGGCCTTGTGGTTATTTTGTTGGGCTTCAAATTAAGAGGTCGGTAATTTGAAATCCACTGGTGCCAGGTCCTAAAGTTATAAAACTTTTTTTTGTGCTCAACTCAGCTGAGCATTAAATTTTAAATGCTCATAAATGACAAAATGGCCTAAATGATTTAAATTTAAGGCTTAGATCACCAACGCCTGTAATTTATCCTGCTAATAAATGTTAAAATGCCAACAGTTGTTGACATTTTAACATTTATGAGCAGGATAAATTTTGGTCTCAGCTGAGTTGAGCATGAAAAAAAGTTTTATAGCCCTGGGCCAGGTTGTGCCTTGAGCAGGACACATTAATTCCCAATAGTACTGGTTAATATCCAGGAAGCAGTGGCTCCATACCAACATGACTGAAAAATTGTTGAATAGGACATTAAAACAAAATGAACAGTAATCATAGCAGCTAGCTTTATGTGTATCATGGCTCATATCAGTCAGAGACTCGTAATAAGAAAATCTGCTCAACACATTTTTGAGACCATCGGTACAGACTTATTAGTACAGTATGATGAGCAGTTTCTTTTTCGTTTAATGCCCAGAAAATACTGTCTATACACCATCTTTCAGAAACTGCATTTTTCAAAATCTGTTTTCTTTTTTCTGAAACACCACAAGAAAAATATGACCATATCACATGCCCAAAAGTCTTAAAAGGTGCTGCAAAGACTTTGAAAATCGGGATAATTTTAAGTGTTTGGCCCTCAGCTATGAATGCTATAAAATTTTGTTTTGGTTTGGTTTACTTAAAATGAAAAATAATCAATTCAGATTTTTTGGTGGTAAAATAGTTCCCTTGTGGACATTTTTGCATTTGGAAAAAGCCCAATTCAAAATTGTTTTCTGGCATAAAATTTTTATTTGCAAACCTATTTTAAAAATTTTTGTTGCACTTTTGAAGACTTTTGGAATTTTAAATAGTAACATGGTCATATTTTTCTTGCCTTGTTTCAGAAAAGTGAGATCTTGAAAAAGGCAGTTTCTGGCAGTTGGTGTATGGACAGTAGCTATAACAGGCTTTCTTATTATGAGGCTGATTTTGTATTTATCAAGTTTTATTTTATCACAAGCATTGCTTTTATGTTCAAAACCTTAACAGAAAATTGATGTGCAAAACCTTATGATGTACAAACAAGCTAAAGTTAATTTGCACCAAAGATAATGCAAGTTACACCATGTAGTATACTATACACTGCAAATTCTGTTACATTTGCCGATGGCGAATAAAACGTGAAATCGAAAGAGAAAAAAATAACATGATAATTGCATGAAATGATTTTACTGAATATAAGCTCAGGAATTTAAAGCATGCCAAGATGTTCAAAGAAAGATAACTCATACATGTACGTAGCAGAAAAACAGATTAAGCATAAATTAGATTTTGATTTAAGTTTAATTTGATGATTTTTTAAAAAAAAAAAAAAAGATAAATAAATAAATAAAAAAAACACAAAGAAAAACAATGACAACAAAAACATAAACAACAGCAACAAAACAACAACAAAAAACAACTAAGTCTTTGCTTCTGATGAGAATAGTAATACGCGATATCTTTTTTTCTGCTTGAAATTCGCTTGTCTAACAGAACTTGATTCAAATTTGTCAAATTATTGTTCTTTTCTTTCTATTACACTTCAGTTTAATTTGAGCCATATCATGAGAAGACCTGCCAATTCTTAAAAAAAAAAAAAAAAAAAAAAACGCTGTGGAGAGTACAGGCCAGTCTCAAAGCCTTTGTCCGGCACATTTCTGCCTGGAGATTTGGTTATAGAGAAAATATGAGCTGCATCATGATTTTTTGCCTATATGCAAAAACAAAGACTCAGATCAGCTTAGCATTAACTGCAAAGCTGAACAGCGCCTTTGTTTTCGCTTCTCGGATAGTACAATTCCTCTTCTACTTAAATCCCAAATTTGAAGCTTCTAGCCATTGTCTGAAGTTGCACAGACAGGTTTGTGTCAGACCTGGTCGGAAAAACCCCAAAGACCAGTTTTTTTGCGTCAAGGCTCATATTTCTATGACCATTCTGCCTCTCGGAAGTATGTCCAGGAAAAGTGTGGCTAGGTCAGCAGATTGCCTCGACGTGACCTTAGCTGCTGGCCTTAGACATAATGCTCAAACTTAAAATCATAGTCCACTGCTTAAATTCTCTTTCACCATCATTGTCTACATTTAGGGCTTCAAGTTGAATGTTAAGATTTAAATATACACAGAACTTGCAAAATGAATGTTTCTTCATGAAGTGGCTTATGTTTTCTTGTTTTGATTAATTACATGTACTTTTGAAGAGTTTTCTTTGTATGTGTCCTTTAAGAGTTTTATACGTCTCTTCTGCAAATGAAAATCCTGTCATGAACTGATGCAAATTAACAATGTCAATGTACAGCCTTGTAAAAGCAGATGCACTACATTTCATCGAAAATGTGTTTTGTCGAAAATGTTGTAACTTCAAAAATATTCACCGCAAAATTTTGAGATTTATTCCATAGAAGACTAGCCTTTAGGGTTAGGGTAAAGGTCTGGGCATGGGGACATTTTCGACAAATGTAATTTTCGACGAAATGTCGCGGAGGTGTAAAAAGCATCTAAATCTTTCTATGATTTTAGACAGAGTAAGATTAAGCTGACATAAACCCCAAAACTGAGACTGATCAACGTCTGCACTATCTCCAAATCCATCTTTGTCTTGTCTTTTATCAGTGCAGTGTTGGATTTAAAAGATTATTTGAGCCACATCATGAAAGAACCAACAATTTGGTTTTCATACAGGTTCGACACAAACCGAGCTGTACAAGGACAAAAGACGGTTTTGTGCTGGTGGAAATTGTGGATTTAGACAGTAGAGGAAGCGAAAACATAGGCACAGATCAGCTTCACAGTTATTGCAAAGCAGATCCTGCGCCTTTGTTTTCGCATATACAAAATATAGGTTTTCTCATGACATAGCTCATTTCAGCGGTCAGTAAGTCAGAAGGACCAGAAATATTTTATGTTTCTTTCCTCTATCGTTTCAGTTGAAGATTCAACTAGTGGATTAGAAAAAGAAGCCAGGTCGCCATCATTATTACCAACCTCTTCATTTGTGTCAACCACATCACCGTCAACTTTGTTGACATCAACTGATGCAGCTTTATCTACTTCATCTATATTTGATTCATCTAGATCATCTTCAGCTTTAAAGGAGAATTTTCAATTCTCTAAAAGTGTATCAACTTCAACCATATCAGCAAAATCGTCATTTGGGACTTCTAAATCACTTGATTTAGAATCATCTTCTAAGAAATTTACAGACTCAGATATGCCTTATTCATCTTCAGATAAAGGAAGTTCATCATCACCATTGTCAGGTTTTCAGTCGCCTAGAATGCATTCTCCTGCTGCAACTGGCAGCAGTCTATTATCGAAATCATCTGTATTTGTTAAATCTGCCAATAACTCAAGATCAAAACTAACACCATCTTCAACGTCCAATTTCCCAAGTTCACCCATTCATAAATTTGCCTCAGAGGGGAACGTTGATTCGCTACGCAAGTTGATTATTGACCTTGATGCAGATGTAAACTTGCCTATGAAAGATGGAACCACTCCTACACATTGTGCTGCTGAGTTTGGAAGAGAAGGTTTGTTATTTGAAAATTTAGATACAGTAAGGCAAAAACGATAAAACAAGTTCCAGTGTGTTGGACCCTTTTGATAAATTGAATGAATACGGTAGAAAAATCTGTGATGACAACATTTAACATGAGTAATGTTTGTATCAAATAATTATTATAAGCAGATTAATTATAGTACCATTGATTAACTTTTGTTTAAGCCATGTTTTAAAGTTTATATAATCACTGCATGTTTTTCAGATTGTTTACAACTTTTGATAGACAGGGGAGCTAATCTGAATGTTTCTAGAGATGACCAGTTAAGTCCCTTGCATCTTGCAGCTGCAAATGGTCATACAAGGTAGGAAAGATTTGTAGGTCTGAAACAGGTGCAAGCAAACAATCATTCTAAAATAACTTCCAAGAACATTGTTTTGACAGTTTCAACATCAGTTACTGGTATAATTATAAAGTTAGGCCTTAGGTATGCAAGGTTTCAAAGGGAGTACTTTGATACATATTATACTGTAGGTTCGGAAATTTTAGTGTGACTTTTTTTTTTCACGAATTTTCTATTTTCGAATTGTTCCCAAGGTTTTAAATTCGGGAATGGGTTCTCATGCTGTCTTGATCGCTTATAGAAATTCCTTTTTTTGCATGAACCTTGAATTTGCAAGACATCAAATTGACAAATAGTGAGGAAAATTAAGTTCTTTACATTTGTGAACAAGTTCAATTTTTAACTTCTTGAAATGGCTGATGGAGATTAAAAGAGGAATAGAAATAATGTAGTTTTAGCAGGTTGTGTTTTGACACTGTTGATAATGTCCTAAGGCAACTGAACTTACATTTTCCAGGTGTCTACGTTTATTGATAAAACATGGTGGAAACGTCCAGGTGGTGGATCAGACCAACTGGACTCCCCTACACTGGGCAGCTGCTAGTGGCAACACAGAGTGCTGTCTGGTACTACTCCAACATGGTGCTAGAAGATGTGCTGTCACTAATGTGAGTTTGCTGAAGAAATACTGTTAGATTTGAAAAAGGCAAATATTTGGGTATTACCTTCAAAAACAGAAGCCACATGCCTTTAAACAGGGATTGCAGCTTTGATCTTGGGCTTCTTCAGTCTTGATAACACTGAAGGACGGTCTTTGTATGACAGCTGTTGGTGGGATGTTAAACCCCCAACTCAAGACTAACATCAAATCTTTCTGAAACACTGAAATTGATAACATATTTGGATTTAAAATTTTGAGTTATGAATTTCAAAATACCAAAAAGAGCAGAAAATATATATCAATCATCAGAAGCAGGAGATTTGTAACATTTCAAAAGCAAAAGCAAACATAGTTGCTTCCTTCACATATAAAAACTTTCTAAAAGGGGCCAGGTTTCTTTAGCACAATTAAGATTAAAACTTTGTGGAAGTCAATGAAATTCTTCTCAGTTGCATGGTACATTTATTGGACAAACTACATGTAATATGCTGAATTTCTTTTTCAGAATAACTGGTCTCCATGCCATGTTGCTGTGCATTCTGGCTGTGCTGATTGCCTGGACTACCTGTTGACCTCTGATTCTGACCAATCAGAGCCAGTGTCAAAGGTCAGGCAAGAGGTCAGCAAGATGGTTGACAAAGATGGCTGGACCATTGCACATCTTGCCGCTATTAGAGAATCTCAGGTTAGTCCAAAACAGAGTAATCCCTTTATAGCGCTGTTTGGGGTGCATAAAACTCAGCTGCCTTGTAGGTGAATTTCTTCAGTAGGGAAAGTAAAACTTTTCCATGCGCGGATCCAGAAATTTTCATGAGAGGGGGTCCAACGAAAATTGTAATTTTTGGTCACAGACGAGGGGGGGGGTCCAACCCCCAAAAAATCCCGAAATTACCTTTTTTAGCTCACCTGAGCCAAAGGCTCACAGGTGAGCTTATAGTATACCCATGCTCCGGCGTCCGTCGTCGTCCGTCGTCGTCCGTCGTCCGTCGTCCGTCGTTCACAGTTTCAAAGATCTTCTTCTCTGAAACCACTAGGCCAATCAAAGCCAAACTTCATGTGGAGCATCCTTAGGAAGGGGGAACGAAAGTTTGTATAAATGGTCATGGTCACATGACCAAGATGGCCGCCATGGCTATAAATAGCAAAAACCTTTAAAAATCTTCTTCTCCAGAACCAGAAGGCCTATGATTTTGAAACTTAGCATGAAGCATCAGGCAATGGAGCTCTACAAAAGTTGTATAAATCATGACCCTGGGATGACCTTGACCTTTTTTACGGCAAGGTCAACTTAGGCCGCCCATGCATTTTAATGGGAAAAAATAGGAAAATGTCAATTATTGGCAAAAAAACTTGCTAGGAATGAGCAAATGGACAGAATATTCATGGTTATGAAAATATTTTGGGCCCAGAGGGTTGTCTGCCCCTGCCCCGGGGCTATCTACATGTGTATGACAATAATATTCAGACATCTTCTTCTCTGAAACCGCTTGGCCAATCAAAGCCAAACTTTATGTGGAGCATTCTTAGGAAGGGTGAATGAAATTTTGTATAAATGATCACGGTCACATGACCAAGATGGCCGCCATGGCTATAAATAGCAAAAACCTTTAAAAATCTTCTTCTCCAGAACCAGAAGGCCTATGATTTTGAAACTTGGCATGAAGCATCAGGCAATGGAGCTCTACAAAGTTTGTATAAATCATGACCCTGGGATGACCTTGACCTTTTTTACAGCAAGGTCAACTTAGGCCACCCAAGCATTTGAATGGGAAAAAATAGGAAAATGTCATTTAATGGCAAAAAACTTGCTAGGAATGAGCAAATGGACAGAAGATTTATGTTTATAAAAATGTTTTGGGCCCAGAGGGTTGTCTGCCCCTGCCCTGGGGCTATATACATGTGTATGAACATAATATTCAAACATCTTCTTCTCCGAAACCGCTTGGCCAATCAAAGCCAAACTTTATGTGGAGCATTCTTAGGAAGGGTGAATGAAATTTTGTATAAATGGTCAAGGTCACATGACCAAGATGGCCGCCATGGCTATAAATAGTAAAAACCTTTAAAAATCTTCTTCTCCAGAACCAGAAGGCCTATGATTTTGAATCTTGGCATGAAGCATCAGGCAATGGAGCTCTACAAAAGTTGTATAAATCATGACCCTGGGATGATCTTGACCTTTTTTATTGCAAGGTCAACTTAGGTTGCCCATGCATTTGAATGGGGAATATTGTTACAATGTCATTTTAGGGCAAAACTTGCAGTAAATTGGCAAATGGACTGAATCTTTATGATTTAAAAAAGAAATTGACTCCAGAGGTTGCTCTGACCCTGCCCTGGGGTTATATACTTGTATATTACCATTCTAGTCAAACAAGTTTATTGGTATATATCTCAGGTCTCAGGTGAGCGTTTTCAGGACCATTGGTCCTCTGGTTTAGGTAAAATTTTCAAATTCCAGGGGGGGTCCGGACCCCCGGTCCCCCCCTCTGGATCCGCACATGTTTTCAGGAAGGAAAAATAATTCATGTACAATGTAAAAAAACAAAAATGTGACCACTGACTGCATGTTCAGTATACTAATCACTATTTACAGTTGTTTCTGTGCCCATTCAGATGTTCTGAAGATTTTCTAGTTTCTATCGCAAAACTGGAATACTTTGTATGATTTCAATAATTGAGCCGCCTCGTGGAAAAACCAACAATGTGGTTTCCGAACAGGTCCGACACAAACCGACCTGTACAGTCACAGAAAAGAGCTAGAATCTTGAAATTTTGGATTTAAGTAGAAGAGGAACTGTACTATCCGAGTAGCGAAAAAAAAAGGCACTGATCAGCTTCGCAGTTACTGCGAAGCTGATCTGCGCCTTTGTTTTCGCATATGCAAATTGTTGGTTTTCCCATGGGGCGGCTCAATTATTCTCAACTAATCTTATTTGGCCTTATGTGTTCTGCATTTAACAACAATAGTCAGAACTGAAAATAATGTTAACACCTTGTAAAGCATGTTTACAAAGAATGTACATGTGTTATGAATATAAATCAGAAATGAAAAAAAAAAAATAAAATAATATTTCTCATATTTATTTGAGAATCCTTTGAAAGTTACATAAAAAAAATTGCTCTTTGTATTGTAGGATTGTTTGTCTGTGATATTGAAATACTGTGATATTGATCTGAACCTGAGAGATAACTGGGGAAGAAGTGTTATAGACCTGGCTTCCTCTACCAACAAACAACTACTACTAAAGCATGGTATGTGTACCTACTACATGTATTATGTTTAATTTTTACAGAGGAAAAAAAAAACACACAAAAAACTGCTCACATTTGCAAATACATATACACCTTTTGGCATTTCTGTCCAAAGCACATTAAGCTTATTCTACAAATAAAATCAGTTTATAAATCATGCTTCTGAAGTTTGATTTAATATTATTCAAAGGACATACTACCTAAAACTTGTTTATATATTTTAATGCTTTTCTTAGCCAAGTTCAAAAGAGTGTAATAGCTTTCCTCTTTTCTATTTTCAGAAAATTTACAGCGTCTAAAATTTGTACCAATAGAGATTCGCTGCACTGGGCCTTTGTACGAACACCATGAGCCCTTTGTAATAGGAAACATTGAGATATTAGCCCAAACGACTTGGTCAGACGTGGATCAGAGAGTGCAAGCGGTTGTTCAAGATCATTTCCGGCAGCTGGATACCGGTCTGAGAACAAAGAAAACCAGCAGGCTAGAACCTGAAACCAGTCCAGACATGACTCAGCAGTTTTCACTTGGTTTTAGTTTGGACAATATTGATAGCTTTACTATAGGTGAGTAGGTCACATGTGATTTTAGCTTTTACACTTCTGTCATAGGTGTAATAATTGGGTTTATAGACACGATAGGCAGCTGTATAATACATTGTATGAAAGGGCAACATTCCGCTTTTATACTGATACCAAAATCATGCCCAAGAGAAATAAATAGCACAAATGTTTTCTTGAAATTGTGAACCCCACATATCTTTCAAGACAAAATACTAACTGTAATATTATAAAGATATAAATAGAGGATCTTACACGAGTGGTCATTTCGTATAAAATTTATTAAACGAGCCTTCGGCGAGTTTAATAAATTTCATATGAAATGACCACGAGTGTAAGATTCCTTTTATCATATGACTTCTGAAATACGATTTTATCACCTTTAAGGTGGACATATTTCAAATGAAAATTAACATTGTTGTTACATACGTGGTCAACGATGTTACATATTCCCGCAAAAGTGTTAACACACGTGTGGTCGTAACACTTTTATTACATGACATTATCCACTGGAAAACAGCGACGTCATATGATGAATTAATAAACACAGATTTACATACAAAGTTCAAAGTGTAACTGATATCTGATATGTTTTCCCAAACTCTGTTTTAGGTCCGTTTAGCTGGAGTTTGGATGGAAAGTACCCTGATTCCTCACCTCAAGATGTGATGTGTAATAACAACCTTCACAAAATTTGTGCTAATATTAGAGGTGAGCCTAGTGAGCTTCGTCATGCCTAAATTATTGGCCTCCTGTTTTACCTGCTCATATATGAGCCGCGACGTGAGAAAACCGGTCTTCGGGGTTTCCGACCAGGTCCGACACAAACCGGCCTGAACAAGCTCAGAAAAGAGCTAGAAGCTTGAAATTTCGGATTTAGGTAGAAGAGGAATTGTACTATCCGAGTAGCGAAAACAAAGGCGCTGATCAGCTTCGCGGTTACCGCGAAGCTGATCTGCGCCTTTGTTTTCGCCTAGGCAAAAATCCGGTTTTCTCACGATGCGGCTCATATTGGAATTGAAACATCCTACACTATATTTTAATTTCACAAGTGAGGCACGACACAAGAAAACCAGGCTTCGGGGTTTCTGACCAGGTCTGACACAAATCTGCCTGTGCAGTTATAGAAAAAGGCTAGAAGCTTGAAATTTCAGATTTAAGTAGAAAAGGAATTGTAATATACATGTATGTGTAGCGAAAACAAAGGTGCTGATCAGCTGTGCAGTGACTGCACAGCTGATCTGTGCCTTTGTTTTCGCATAGGCTAAAATCTGGTTTTCACAAGTCATAGGATTTGTTTGTTGTATTTTAGGTTCCTGTGAAGTATATGATTCTCTTGCCTTCGACCTCCTCCTGCCAGTAAACCTGCTACAAAACTACCTCAGATTGGTAAGAAATCTTTCCAACTTCAAAAATACCTTTTGATTAAGTACAATAACTTGGCTGAAAGTGGTGCACTGGCTCAGCGGTAAAGGATTAGACTTCCGAGGGAATCTGTTGTTTGAACACCATGTGTCCTTGAGCAGGTTACTTTATTCTCAATATTACTGGCCAAGTACTAGGAGGTGATGCTGACTCAACCTAACTGAAAAACTGTTGACAGTGACCTGAAGCCTTAACACAAAGAAATTAAATACATTCACTTTGTAAGAAAGGGCAAGTCGTGTTTCATAACGTTATTATTTTTGCCCTACGGAGGCAGTTGGACTTACACTGTGGCCCTGAAACATGATGTTTTAGTCCATTGATGCACTAAAGGGCCACTGTCTACCGTTGACCTGCATTAATCCTATTGTTTGCCATACTGACCTAATATGAGCCGCATCGTGAGAAAACGGGATTATTGCCTATGCGAAAACAAAGGCGCAGATCAGCTTCGCAGTGACTGCGAAGCTGATCAGCGCCTTTGTTTTCGCTACTCGGATAGTACAATTCCTCTTCTACTTAAATCCGAAATTTCAAGCTTCTAGCTCTTTTCTGAGCTTGTACAGGCCGGTTTGTGTCGGACCTGGTCGGAAACCCCGAAGACCAGTTTTCTCGCGTCGCGGCTCATATGTTCTGTCAATTTTATCACAGTTAGACCAGTATAAAAGTGTTGTGTTCTATGGTCCAGAAGGCACCAGGAAGAAACAGCTCATCAAAAAGCTTGCCAGACATATCGCTGTAAGTTGTTAAAAAAGTGTTTTTGTCAGTTAAGTTTTGCCCCCTGTTTTGATACTAGCTAACATATATGAGTGAGTACACCATATAAAATATTTTGGCTTATGCCATCAACAAAGAAATGAGCATGGGGATCCACCCATGCAGGTTAAAATCTTGGTTACACTGCATACAAGATTTTCTATAAATATGCATGTTTATGGAGCTGTGCCGTGTAAAGCATTTTGCTATTTTAAAATCAACATTTTTTGCAATTCTTGACATCACCCTTCAAGGTCAGGATGAAACTTTCTTGAAGCTGTCTTATGAAGAAAAAAACAGGTCCAACACAAACCAAGCTGCACAGACACAGAAAGCTAGAAGCATGAAATTTCAGATTTAAGAAGAAGAGGAATTGTACTATCTGTTTAGTGAAAATAAAGGTGCTCATCAGCTGTGCAGTTACTGCACAGCTGATCTGCACCTTTGTTTTCACCCGAGCATGTTATTGGTTTTCGTATGTTCAAATGTGGAGGCTCATTTTATATCCTTTGTGTTTTTTTGTCATTCACAGGAGGGTGCTCGTGAGAGAGGGAGTGAATCTCGTGTCACTCAAGTCTATCTACACAAAGATTTCTCACACAGAGACTTCGTTAAACTACTCAAAAATGAAGGTATGTCACTTTACAAAGGAAAAGAATTAATATTCAAATAACTTTGATTTTATAAAACAGCTTATGTTGTGTGATAGAGTATGGTAAACTCAAAACAATTATATAACTTAAAGCAAAAGCATTCAAAGAAATCGGTGAAACTACAAAAGCTTATTTTGCAATTATAACATGAGCCGCGTCATAATTAAACCAGATTTTTGCCTATGCGAAACCAAAGGTGCTGATCGTTACTGCACAGCTGATAGCGCCTTTGTTTTTGCTACACAGATAGTACAATTTCTCTTCTTTTTAAATCCGAAATTTCAAGCTTCTAGCATTTTTTTATGACTCCATAAGGCGGTTTGTGTCAGACCTTGTTTGAAACTCTGAAGTCTTGTTTTCTTGTGTTGTGGCTCATATAACATGTACAGAATTGAGCCGCCTCGTGGGAAAACCAACAATGTGGTTTCCGACACAAACCGGCCTGTACAGCGCAGAAAAGAGCTAGAAGCTTGAAATTTCGGATTTAAATAGAAGAGGAATTGCACTATCCGAGTAGCGAAAACAAAGGCGCTGATCAGCTTCGCGGTTACCGCGAAGCTGATCTGCGCCTTTGTTTTCGCATATGCAGATTGTTGGTTTTCCCATGAGGCGGCTCAGATGTTGTAAATCAGTCTATAAGGTATCTGTGTTATTGAAATGAAGTTATGTTTGAAGTTGAAATGTGTTTTCCCTTTCAACAGGCTGTATTGGTCCATATGGTTCCTCCGAAATGACAACCACACCCATTCTACTACTATTCTATCTGGAGAAAGTTAACTTAGCTCAGGTCCTGGGAAGTTTACTAGAACATATAGAGTACAGAGGAAGTCAACATGTATTTACTCTCCATGGTAGGTTTTCATCATTTAATTGGTTTTATAGGATACACACATCTTAGAAGTTTACAATAACTTAAAAATGACTAACTTTGCAAATGACAGACTCCTTTGCGTAAACTTCCTTCAATCACTTTATGAATACAATATAAATATTGAACTTTCATCAGGATCGCATACATATGTAACCTTTCATACTTGGTTTGGTATCATATTCTAATACTTATACTTTATCTGTGTTATGTATTCCCATTTCAGATAAAGATGGTACAAAGGCCAGCTACCATTTTGTCAGCAACTTCTATCTCATTGCATCAATGGATAAAGCAAGGTAATATTTAGAATTTTAGTTCTCTGCCTCCAAAATTTCAGACACTTTGAATCTTCGAAGCACCCTAAAATTTGCATTTTCAGAGAAGTACATTTAGAAAGATACATAAACAACATTGGGTAATAACATGATAGTAAACTATTCTGATTCTGTTTATAGATTTGTTTTCTTTGATTTCAGATCTACAGGATTAGACCTCACCATTCAGCAGCGGTTCAGATGGGTCCATTTCCGCATTGACACAGAACCAATCAGAAGCCTCCTTGCCCGCCACTTCTTACGCAGACTCATCCATACCTACAATGGTCAGCTACCGTCGTCTGACGACCCACTGTTCAGGGTAGTGGAGTGGATCGTGTGTGTGTGGCAGCGGTTGAATGACGGGCTGGGGAAACTGGGTCTGCCGGATGTTGTGTTTGGACCTGACCTGTTCTTTCCTTGCCCCCTAGAATCTCAGGATGATCACAGCATTTATGAGTATGTAATTCATACAAAATCTGAGCTGCCTCGTGGGAAAACCAACAATGTGGTTTCCGAACAGGTCCGACACAAACCAGGCAGTACAAGCACAGAAAAGAGCAAGAAGCTTGAAATTTTGGAGTTAATTAGAGAAGGAATTGTACTATCCGAGTAGCAAAAACAAAGGCGCTGATCAGCTTCGCGGAAAACCGTGAAGCTGATCTGCGCCTTTGTTTTCGCCTATGCAGATTGTTGGTTTTCCCATGGGGTGGCTCAATCTAAATGCTTTAGATAGATAGTTTTGAATATTGGTCATTAAAAAAATCTGCATTTTACATCTTAAATATCCATTAATGCTGCTTGAAGTCTGCTTGGACTGTGTTATAATTTTTCTTGGGAAAGACAGTGCTTGTGCAGTGACAATGTTTTGTACTGCAAAAATTAATGTATCCTAAGGCTAAGATTTAGGACTGTGCTACTAAAATATAAGGTAATTTCTATTTATTTCTAGATGGCTTAAGAAACTATAGAATAAGAGAGTTGTAAAGGCAACCAGTAAAGAACCTGTAGCAAATTATCAACAGAAGATCACCAACACAGCAGTCTAAGTGCTCTCATTAACCCATATTTGACAAATGGATTCTCCCATCATTATCGATTGGATGGGTCCGCTTTCATTTTTAGGGGTGTTCGGAGTGATTTTTATCTCATTTTTCGATGAAATTTGTAACATTTCTAGGTGGTTAAAGAAACTATGGAACGAGACAATATCTCCTGTTGTTAAAGTTGGGGTCGTAAAGGGAACTGGCAAAGAACCAGTAGCAGATGGACAACAGAAGGTCGCTAACACGGCGCTCTATGTTCTCATGCAGCGGGCTATAGTACCGGGATGTCCACTTACAGGGGATGGTAAGAAATGAATTTTTAGCTCACCTGAGCCGAAGGCTCACAGGTGAGCTTATAGTATACCCATGCTCCGGCGTCCGTCCGTCGTCCGTCCGTCGTCCACAATTTCAAAGATCTTATCCTCTGAAACCGCTTGGCCAATCAAAAGCCAAACTTCATGTGGAGCATCCTTAGGAAGGGGGAACGAAAGTTTATATAAATGGTCCAGGTCACATGACCAAGATGGCCGCCATGGCTATAAATAGCAAAAACCTTTAAAAATCTTCTTCTCCAGAACCAGTGAGCCGATTTCCAAGAAACTTGGTATGTAGCATCGGGGACGTAGGCCCATCATAATTTATATAAATCATGACCCTAGGATGACCTTGACCTATTTTACGACAAGGTCAACTTAGGTCTCCAATGCATTTGAATGGGAAAAAATGGTAAAATGCTATTTAATGGGTAAAACTTACTGGGAATAGGCAAATGGACAAAAGATTAATGTAAATGGAAAATTTTAGCCCCTGGGGGGTTGTCTGCCCCTACCCCGGGGCTATATACATGTATATTTTCATAATAATGAAACATCTTCTCCCCTGAAACCACTTGGCCAATCAAAGCCAAACTTCATATAGAGCATCCTTGGGAAGGGGGAAAGAAAGTTTATATAAATAGTCAAGGTCACATGACCAAGATGGCCGCCATGGCTATAAATAGAAAAAACCTTTAAAAATCTTCTTCTCCAGAACCAGAAGGCCAATGATTTTGAAACTTGGTGTGAAGCATCAGTGACTGGAGCTCTACAAAGTTTATATAAATCATGACCCAGGGATGACCTTGACCTATTTTACGGCAAGGTCAACATAGGTCGCTCATGCATTTGAATGGGGAAAAGTGTTTAAATGTCATTTGTAGGGAAAAACTTGCATGAAATGGAAAAATGGACTTAAGATTGATGATTCTGAAAAAATTTGGACCCCAGGGGTCTGTCTGCCCCCACCCCGGGGCAATATACATGTATATTACTGATATTCAAAGATCTTCTTCTCTGAAACTGCTTGGCCTATCAAAGCCAAACTTTATGAGGAGCATTGTTAGGAAGTGGGATTGAAAGTGTATATAAATGGTCAAGGTCACATGACCAAGATGGCTGCCATGGCTATAAATAGCAAAAACCTTTAAACATCTTTTTCTCCAGAACCAGAAGGCCTATGATTTTGAAACTTGGCATGAAGCATCAGGCAATGGGACATCTACAAAGTTTATATAAATCGTGACCCTTGGATGACCTTGACCTATTTTACGGCAAGGTCCACTTAGGTGGCCCATGCATTTGAATGGGGAAAATTGTTAAAATGTCATTTGAAGGGCAAAACTTGCAGTAAATTGGCAAATGGACTGCAGTTTTATGTTTTCAAAAAGAAATTGACTCCAGGGGTTGCTCTGACCCGGCCCTGGGGTTATATACATGTGTAGTACCATTCTAGTCAAACAAGTTTATTGGTATATGTCTCGGGTTTCAGGTGAGCGTTTACAGGACCATTGGTCCTCTGGTAATTCAAACACAACATTAATATTTTTCACTTTGAACCAAATGCACATGTCACTTTAAAAGGTCAAATACATGTCACTCTATCATATGTTCTCATGTAGAGGGCTATAGCAACAGGATGTCCACTAAATGGCGATGGTGAGACAGTCTTGAATTTTAATTCGAACACACCATTATTATTTTCCTCATTTAACCAATAGGAGAGGGATAGCAAAATGTTGCTAACATGGCTTTCTATTCTCATGTACATGGATTTCCACTTAATGGAGATGGTAGGGCAAAATTGTGTTTGAAGAAAGATAGCTGATAGTTGGTTTATTAGCTCACCTGAGCCAAAGGCTCACAGGTGAGCTTATAGTATACCCATGCTCCGGCGTCCGTCGTCGTCCGTCGTCGTCCGTCGTCCGTCGTCCGTCGTTCACAATTTCAAAGATCTTCTTCTCTGAAACCACTAGGCCAATCAAAGCCAAACTTCATGTGGAGCATCCTTAGGAAGGGGGAACGAAAGTTTGTATAAATGGTCATGGTCACATGACCAAGATGGCCGCCATGGCTATAAATAGCAAAAACCTTTAAAAATCTTCTTCTCCAGAACCAGAAGGCCTATGATTTTGAAACTTAGCATGAAGCATCAGGCAATGGAGCTCTACAAAAGTTGTATAAATCATGACCCTGGGATGACCTTGACCTTTTTTACGGCAAGGTCAACTTAGGCAGCCCATGCATTTTAATGGGAAAAAATAGGAAAATGTCAATTATTGGCAAAAAAAACTTGCTAGGAATGAGCAAATGGACAGAATATTCATGGTTATGAAAATATTTTGGGCCCAGAGGGTTGTCTGCCCCTGCCCCGGGGCTATCTACATATGTATGACAATAATATTCAAACATCTTCTTCTCTGAAACCGCTTGGCCAATCAAAGCCAAACTTTATGTGGAGCATTCTTAGGAAGGGTGAATGAAATTTTGTATAAATGATCACGGTCACATGACCAAGATGGCCGCCATGGCTATAAATAGCAAAAACCTTTAAAAATCTTCTTCTCCAGAACCAGAAGGCCTATGATTTTGAAACTTGGCATGAAGCATCAGGCAATGGAGCTCTACAAAGTTTGTATAAATCATGACCCTGGGATGACCTTGACCTTTTTTACAGCAAGGTCAACTTAGGCCTCCCAAGCATTTGAATGGGAAAAAATAGGAAAATGTCATTTAATGGCAAAAAACTTGCTAGGAATGAGCAAATGGACAGAAGATTTATGTTTATAAAAATGTTTTGGGCCCAGAGGGTTGTCTGCCCCTGCCCTGGGGCTATATACATGTGTATGAACATAATATTCAAACATCTTCTTCTCCGAAACCGCTTGGCCAATCAAAGCCAAACTTTATGTGGAGCATTCTTAGGAAGGGTGAATGAAATTTTGTATAAATGGTCAAGGTCACATGACCAAGATGGCCGCCATGGCTATAAATAGTAAAAACCTTTAAAAATCTTCTTCTCCAGAACCAGAAGGCCTATGATTTTGAATCTTGGCATGAAGCATCAGGCAATGGAGCTCTACAAAAGTTGTATAAATCATGACCCTGGGATGATCTTGACCTTTTTTTATTGCAAGGTCAACTTAGGTTGCCCATGCATTTGAATGGGGAATATTGTTACAATGTCATTTTAGGGCAAAACTTGCAGTAAATTGGCAAATGGACTGAATCTTTATGATTTAAAAAAGAAATTGACTCCAGAGGTTGCTCTGACCCTGCCCTGGGGTTATATACTTGTATATTACCATTCTAGTCAAACAAGTTTATTGGTATATATCTCAGGTCTCAGGTGAGCGTTTTCAGGACCATTGGTCCTCTGGTTTTTGGTTTTCAATGCTATTTAGATTACATACTAAGCAGAAAGCAGCACAATGATCTTGTATAAGCAGAATTGTCAGTAACTTCTAAATTGTAGTATAAAGTTTGAAATATAAACATTATAAAAAGATACATTAATTGGCTTGCAAACTTTTATTTTATGTACTAGAGGGCTTATATCATTGAAACTATATCTGCAAAATTGTCATATTGCATTATATAACTAGGGCGTTTTGACACAAATGAGCCTGTGCATGAGAAAACCAACAATTTGCATAGGCGAAAACAAAGACGCAGATCAGCTTCGCGGTGACCGCGAAGCTGATCAGCGCCTTTGTTTTCGCTACAAGGATAGTACACTTCCTCTTCTTCTTAAATCCGAAATTTCAAGCTTCTAGCTTTATTGTGTGACTGTGCAGCCTGGTTTGTGTCAGACCTGGTCGGAACCCCAAATTGTTGGTTTTCTCACGCACAGGCTCAAATGTGAACATTGACGATTGTGCTTTCCAGAGAAGGAACGTTATCTGTCAGAGTTATCTGGTAGCAATGAGTTAGAAGTTCCATTACGGACAGAAAAATCACCTGTTAACAGTAACTCAGGCAGTCCTAGGAGATCTCTACACAATGGCAGCAGTAGAAACAAACATAGGTATGAGGAAAACTTATGTTTTGAATAAGAAAATGGTTTTACACCCCTTTTGTGTAGCTTGCAGGCAATGTGTATATGAGCAAAACTATCAGAAAATCAATAAAATTCTATTGAGTATGGCAATTTAAATTATTTAAGTTGTTTGTCCACACAAAATATGTTCAGGTCCCATCCATTCTGAGCTTTAACAATAACAGGTACTTCATTCATATTTGAAACTGTATGTCTATGATATTGGTCTATGCTTTTGAACGTCCCCTGTAATTTGTAAACGTGTTGTCATACATGGTGATGCCATATTGGATAGAAAATCTCAGTTTAAATGTTACCTATAATTTGTTCCAGAAACTCTGGTGGTTCTGATTCCCCACTGTTCATCTTTGGTCAGAGTGGTTCCAGCATTAAGAGGCGCAGTTTATCTGACCCTTCCTTGTCACAAACTGAAACCATTGAAATACCCATCATTCATGAGCAGACGGCAGAACCTGTAGCAGACGTCCAAGCGAAAGTTCCGAAATTAGAAATTCGTTCGCCGATGTTAGGACTGACTGTACCCTTACCAAACACATTCAGTGCTACAGGAAGGACAAGTCCACTAAATAATATGACCTCGGGTCACTCGGGAAGGTCAAGTTTACCGGGTCACAGTAGGATTCCCATGGCAACGGCTTCAACCAAAAGGTCAAGGTCATCGGAGAACTTGAGCAGCCTGTCACATCTGCAGGCTAGACAGAACAGCAAATTCCAACCTGCGAGTCCTTTCAAGTTTTCTCTGACCACTCCTAATTCTTCATTGTTTTCATTCAAGTTTTACGACTCAAAGACGAAGAAAACTGATTCAGATCGTACTAATTTAAAACATTTAAAGAAGCAGAAAAGCTGACGATAGCTTTAACTCATTTGTATGTCATTGCTGTACATTTTAGCTGACTTTCATAAAGTCAAGAAATGCTATAAAACAGTTTATATGCAGTGCTTTTTCAACCCCTTACATGGCTTTAAGAGTATAGGCTCTAGACTATAGTTTCGACTGATTAAGCCTTATATTTCTCTAAACCGAGATGATCTATAATAACAAGGCTAGAGGTTTATCCTTAATTTTTAGAACCTCTTCATATCCATTGAGTCTGCATGATTAGTCATCATTATCTTTGTAGCATTTTTAACAGGTTGTTGATATTATTATCAAAATATTTGTATATTTGTTAATTTTCTTATTTACATATCATGTACATTGTGCTTTAAGAACAACGCTGGCTTTAAGATATTAACACTGGTATTTTAAAATTCTGAAGTGTTTATGATAAATAATGCAACTACAATTTGACATACTTTGCAATATTTTCAATCAATGCTGTCAAAATAGACTGCCATGAATGTGTTTGTATGTTTACTTCATAACCTGAAGCATAAAGTGAAGTCTGTTTGTCTTTATTGGGATTATATTCGATATTCGAGCAGCCGCATCAGAAAACCGATAATTTGCAAAAACAAAGACGCAGATCAGCTGTGCTGTAACTGAACAGCTGATCAGGGCATTTGTTTTCACTACAAGGATAGTACAATACCTCTTCTTTCTAAATATAAAATTTCAAGCTTTTAGCTATTATCTGTGGCTGTACAGGCTGGTTTGTGTCGGACCTGGTCGGAAACCTAAATTATTGGTTTTCTCAAGCAAAGGCTCAATCTTACAAGTAGCTTTTTCAACATGTTTTTCATGGACTGTGATTATTATGCCCCCAACTTTGAAAAAGTTGGAAGGGCATATTGCTTTCGGCTTGTCTGTCTGTCTGTCTGTCTGTGTGTGCGTCCGTTAACTTCTGAACGGTGCATGTTAGGGATTTGAAATTTCATATGTGTATTCCTCATGAAAAAATAGTTGACCCGTATTTTTTTTCATGACTGAGTTATGCGCCTTTTCTGAGTTATGTCCCTTTGAAAACAAATTTTGAAAATCTTGTGTGCAAGATATCTCAAAAAGTATTTGAGCTAGAGCCTTCAAATTTGGTATAATTGTTAGGGCTGAGGAGTAGATGACCTGATTAACTTTTGAGAACTTTCCGTCAAATATTGACAAAAATACGGCATTTTGAAATTTTGATTGATTTTTCCACTTTTCGGTGAAATTTGAAATTTCTGAACGGTGAATGCTAGGGTTTTGAAATTTCATAGACAGATTCCTCATGAAAAAATAGTTGACCCATAATTTTTTTCATGTCCAAGTTATGCCCCTTTTCTGAGTTATGTCCCTTTGAAAACAAAATTTGAAAATCTTGTGTGCAAGATATCTCAAAAAGTATTTGAGCTAGAGCCTTCATATTTGGTATACTGGTAGCAGCCGAGAAGCAGATGACCTGATTAACTTTTGAGAACTTTCCGTCAAATTTTGGCAAAATTACTGAATTTTGAAATTTTGATTTTTTTCGCTTTTCGGTGAAATTTGAAATTTTTGAACGGTGATGCTTGGGTTTTGAAATTTCATATACAGATCACTCTGACATGAAAAAATGATTGACCTGCATTTTTTTTTATGTCCGAGTTATGCCCCTTTTGGAGTTATTTCCCTTTGAGAACAAAATTTTAAAATCTTGTGTGCAAGATATCTCAAAAAGTGTTTGAGCTAGAGCCTTCATATTTGTTTAACTGGTTGGGGCTGAGAAGAAGATCTGAGGATTTTCTGTCAAATTTTGACAAAATTACTTCATTATGAATTTTTTACTCCATTTATTTCCTGCAAAAAAAACTTACATTCTGTTTCTTGAGGTCAAAACAGAGGCAACCGAACAGCTTCTTCAGGATATTAAATTTCACTTCATTCAAATGAAATAAATGAATCATACAAACTGCCAGTTTAGGGACAAGCACACAGTTGGGGGCATAGTGTTTTACAAACACGCATTTCTAGTTAGTCATATCTCATAATGTTTTTGATATTTTACTTCAGTTATACCCAAAGATCTGATACCATTGTTTGTTTTTCCTGTGCAAATGACGAAGCAATATTGGTAGAATTAACCAGGCTAGACATAAATCAGTCTGTGTAGTCAGTAAGTCTTGCTGAAGTTGTGGATAAAAAAATTGGAGAGGCAATACTATCAGAGCAGCATAAAACAAAGTACATACATAGTATTGGACATTTTCATTAAAGTTTGTTTTGAATAAAGTTTTGAATAAATCAACACAGGTTTTCTCAGGATGCTGCCTTTACTGTTGAAAGGTTGTTCTTGCTTTAAATGTCTTGGTTGTGGAATTTAAAATTTCTGGTTGTTGAATTTAAAAAATGAGCATGTGCGTGAGAAAACAAACAATTTGGGTTCCGGCCAGGTTCAGTCACAGAAGCAGGCTAGAAACTTGAAATTTTGGATTTTAGAAGAGGAACGATTGTACTATCCGTGCAGCGAAAACAAAGGCGCTGATCAGTTACTGCACAGCTGATCTGCGGCTTTGTTTTCGCCTATGCAGATTGTTGGTTTTCCCATGCAGTGGCTCAATGTCATTATGCTTTATTTGGTTTACTTTTGCCATAATGAAAAGTTTTGGGGGTATGATATTGCATAATTGTTATATTTATAATTTCGGATTTCTTCTTTGACATGTGTTGTATGCTTATAAAGTGTAGGCTAATTGATACAGTTTTAATTGATACAGCTTAACTCCATGGTGGAAATTTCATGCCTAAAGATGTGATCTAAAACTAAGCAAGCTGGTGGAGTCTTAATTTTTGTTTTTGGTGTGGGTTCGAGCCCCGCACTGGCTACATGTGAGACTAGCCAAGTTCTGCTTGCGGGTGTGCCAGGTGGTTTTTCTCAGGTTTCTTCGTTTTGGCCCACTTACTGATTGCCCCGTCTCATATGAGCCAAAAAAATCTTGAAAGGGACGTGAAACTGAATTTAAAAAAAAAATGTATATCATTGTGTCATTTTCACCACATGGGTTTACCACTGACAGTGTATTTACTGTAGAATTGTCATAGGTAAACAGATAAGGTGAAAGAGATACAATGATAGCTAAAAATCCCAACGAGAAGATTTTTTTTTTGTAAACTTTAATAGAGTTAAAAATCTTTTTCTCGCTTTTGCCTCTATTGTGTCAAAGAGACTGTTTTATTTTTAGCTACTGTATGTTTTTTAGTAAAAAAAATAATGTATTTGGCCGTGAGTGAATTTTTGTTGTTTAACAAGGATGTTCATTAACAATCTACCCAGGAATTCATTACATGTACATGTATTTCACAAATATCGCTACTTCATTGGAAAATGGAGAAGTTCTATGACTGCCTTATAAGATGCTTTAATATATGAGCCTCCTCGTGGGAAAACCAACAATGTGGTTTCCGAACAGGTCCGACACAAACTGGCCTGCACAAGCACAGAAAAGATCTAGAAGCTTGAAATTTCGGATTTAAGTAGAAGCGGAATTGTACTATCCGGTAGCGAAAACAAAGGCGCTGATCAGCTTCGCGGTTACCGCGAAGCTGATCTGTATCTTTGTTTTCGCCTATGCAGATTGTTGGTTTTCCCATGAGGCGGCTCATATCATGAGAAAATGTTGTTTGTTTTTTGTAAAGCGGCAGCAACAAAGATGCTTATCTTCTGCACATACAAGCTAACAGATCAGTCTGTTCACTGCCTACATGATATGATCTGCGTCATTAGAAAACCATGTTTTTTTCACATGCGAAAACAATGAAGCAGATCAGCTGTGCAGTAACTGCACAGCTGATCAGCGTCTTTGTTTCCACTTCGTGGATAGTTCAATCCCTTTTCTTCTTATATCCGAAATTTCATGCTGAGACTATACAGGCCAGTTTGTGTTGGACCTGGTTGGATGCCCCAAAGACCATTTTTTCATGACGAGGGTCATATGTCATTATGATTTATAATGAATTTCAAAACGCTGGCACGCTTAGGTAGTTTGCTAAGCCATTTGAGTCTTTATTTGGCTCTGAGGTTATAAAACTTTTTTTTCATGCTCAACTCAGCTAAGCATGAAATTTCAATCCCTCAAAAATATCAATTGAAATATCAGGTTTAGGTCACCAAAGCCTGTTATTTATCCTGCTGATAAATGTTAAAATGCAATTGTTGGCATTTGTTGGCATTTTAACATTTATGAGCAGGATAAGTTTCATTTTTAGTCTCAGCTGAGCTGAGCATGAAAAAAGTTATAAACTTGCACAAATTTTACAGGTTACCTAATTTAAAATTGATTCATGTTATTTATATGGATACTCATTGTCATTCATACCAATTGTTTACAGTGGTATGGTAGTTGCTTATATACATGTAGCTAGTTTAATAGTATTGTTGAAAAGAAACATTCAAGCAAAATTATTGTTAAAGAAATACTTTTGTGTTTCCTTTGTTCTCCACGGTTACATAGACGAAAAAGTAGGAAATTGTCAAACTTCACATCACAGGCTGAAAAGGCTTAAGTAGCCGAAACCGCAGTATGGCCCATCGCCGCTCACTGCTCTTAAAGGATCTCTGTTTTAATTTTATTCACAAAAAGAAAGACTGAAAGCATGAATGAACATAATAGCCTTTGCGTAAAAAAAAACACACAACAATCTGGGTTTCTGACCAGGTCAGACACAAACCAGGCTATGCAGGCACACAAAATAGTTAAAAGCTTGAAATTTCAGGTTTAGGAGGAAGAGACATCATACTACAACATGAACACATGCCCGTGTAATGTATACCCCTTTGAACCCCCTCCAAAACATAGATTGTGGGTACTCGTTACAACTGCCTCAGCGATTGTGGGTACTCGTTAGAACCGCCTCGGGGTACCCACAATCTATGTTTTGAGCAAAAATAAAACATCAAATTTTTTCAGCTGAAAATTTTTTTAAAGCTAAAAAAAAATCACTATTCAATGCATGGGCAAGTTTTCGTAATGTCTGTGTAGCGAAAACAAAGGCGCTGATCAGCTGTGCAGTTACTGCACAGTTGATTTGCGCCTTTGGTTTCACATATGCAGTTTGATGATTTTCTGATGCCGTGGCTCATATAACTGAAATGGCTGGTGGTAGCTTAGTCGTAGCATATTGACTTTGTAATTAAGAACCTGTAGGCTTGCATAGGAACAATGTCGACAAGAAAATTACCATTCAGGCATGACTGCAGTTGTAAAGTAAGGAAATAAAACATCTTTTCAAACAAACAAAAGTAAACATGCCTAATATTTCCTTATGTAATGCATTGTGGTAAATCAAGTTAACCATTATAGAGGGCTAATTATAACACTCATTCAATCTTTAATCAACACAGGACATTGACATTAATTTTATTGTCTACAAGCAAAAATACCCTAGAAACCCTTTTTCTGAAACAGGTATTCTGGACATTTGCAGCTGTTTGTTTTGCTTATACATGTACACACTAAACGTCGCTGTCAAGTTGTTAAAGTTAGTCTAGATATCTTTACATACCCTCTTTATTCGGTTAGCTTTTCAATTTTTTCGTGGGCATATGTGGGCGTATTTGCCACATGCATTTCAAACACATTAG
This sequence comes from Rugalucina vietnamica, assembly GCA_964017185.1. Taxonomy (NCBI): domain Eukaryota; kingdom Metazoa; phylum Mollusca; class Bivalvia; order Lucinida; family Lucinidae; genus Rugalucina; species Rugalucina vietnamica. Next base: position 35,515,259 of record OZ024875.1, read on the forward strand.
GGATATGAAATAAAATCACACGGAATTCCACATAGTGGGCATCTAAATGGAATACACTGAAAAAAAGTTATAAGAGGCCACTTTTCAAACTCATTTTTTGTTTCTAAGCCATGTTCAAAATTGCACGATTTTTTGCCAAAAGACGTGTCTTTCAAGTAAATAAAGTTCCAAAGTGTTAAGAAATAATTTTCTTTTACTAAAGGCGTTTTTGGAGTAAAAATGCAAAAATCAATGTTTTTAAATAAAAAATTGGATACAGCACACCATTTATTGAAATTAGGAACGGGTGTCATCAAAGGGGTCGTTACGGCTCGGAAAAACATCAAACATTCGAATTTTCTCTACTGGTAGAATTTTTATGCATTTTTAAAAATCGCCAATTTTGAGATTTTTTGGAAAATTCATAAATGTGCCTCTTAAACATGTTGACCCCTGTTAAATTCACTTTATGATGCCTGGAAATGAGAGATATAACTCGACTGAACTGTTTTAGACCATTTTCGAGGACCATCAGGTCAAGGCTGCCGCACACTTCCGGTTTCAATGCCAATTTTTAACGAACAAAATAACAAAATTTGTGGACGATTTTTTTGATTTTCAAAGTTTATCAAAGTCTAGCATTTGACCTAAATAATCGCTGAAAATTTCAATGCCGTGCTGCTGATAATAACACAACTAGAGAAGAACAAAGTTGGTATGCAAATTGCATACAAAAGCTGAATTCTTGTTATTCAGGTTGTTGTCTTCTTGCATGTACAAAACAGAAACGAAGATTCTTATTGCAGCAACACTTTTGACTTAATTTTATCTTGCATCATGGCAGTCAGTAGCACTTTCAAATAAATTAAAATGTAAAAACACAACGTCATAATATGACATTTAATTTGATGTTAATAAAGTGTGACTTTTTGAAATAGGGTACCTTTACACATGCTTCGTCTGTGTGAGAAGTATCACGCATTTTGGAATGCAGAAACTCACAGAGCCACTGTTAGACATTGGTTTATTCATATGATCATGAATTTTAATTGATTGTATTTTACTTTCTGAACTAGAAGAAAAAATATGAGGTGGCCTCTTATAACTTTTTTTCAGTGTATATGATAAATGCTAATGATAGAAATTCGATTGCAATGGAAAAGTCAATAGTCATGGAAAATTCATTTGTGACAAAGGGTTACAAGCTGATTAATAGCATGATTAAATTGCTCATGTTTCAGAGACTTACACAACAAAGGAATGGCAAAAGCAATGCCCCTATTTGTCACAAAGGGTTACAAGTTGACTAACATGATTAACTCATTTAATCCTGGCGTCCCTTTTGTGGGACATAGGCAAACAGCATAGCCCCAGATGTGACGCCGCAGAACGCGGCGTCCCATCTGGGGCTATTCTGTTTGCTTAGAGAATTTTCATTGAAAAATTGAATAAAATTCAAAAATCACTCCTAACACCCCTCAAAATGAAAGTGCACTCATCCTATTGATAATGATGGGAGAATCCATTCGTCAAATATGGGTTAAATTGATCATGTTCAGGAGACAAAGTCATGGACCCTAACAAAAGCAATGGCCCTCAGTACCCCAGAACCTTACACATGCAATCGCACAGCAACATTTCCCAGGCTTAATGTCCTCAATCTCTTCATCCAGAATGAAAGCCTTCAGAGTCCTCGGCTTCGTCAGAACAATCCTATCCATACTATCAACTCGCATAGTCTTGCGTAACTCCGTCCTCAGTTTGTTTTCTTGGAACGAGAGTCTGTTGCTGTCCTCGCTTTTCAGGAAGTTTGAGATGCTGGTTTTGAGTTGCCTGTTCTGGGTGGGCTCGTCCGAGGTGAGCATCTTTTTAAGGGCTCTCTCCATTGGGCTTTCTTCATGGTCAACAGGGTTTTCATACTGCTCCTGTAGCAGAGAAACTGGTCAGCATATTTTATGATATTGAGGAAATAACAGCATGCGCCCATATTGCCAACAAGACTGCTGAGCAATGGGTCATGGGCCTGAAACAGTATCAAGGCATTGCTGTGTCCTTGAGCAAGACTTGTTACAATCCAAAGTACTTGGGGTAACTGGCCCATCTGATATGACTGCAAATTTTTAACTATAAAGATGTTAATTATTCCCTCCAGAATATTTATTTGAAAATATTTAAAGAAATATGGCTTCCCTCTACATTAAGTTCGTTCCACAGACTACAAAGCGATACTATGCTTTGAAACATTATCAAGGCGGGTCCTTGAGCAACACGCATTACACTCCAAAGTGCTGGTTAAATGCTCGGCCCATGATTGCAATTATTTCAGCCATAACTAAGAAATATGGCTGCCTTCTAGATTGTTTTTTCTTCCAAAGTAAAATTGCTCCATCTTATCACCCCATCTATATAGACCTGAATTTTTAACACCATTTAATCTTAAAATCATGTTTTGCTCGGCAGAAACTTGAAGGAACTTGTGTTGTTTTTTTTTCATTTCTGGGCTCTTGTAACATATAGATAACCAAAAAGACATGGTGCTTTACCTTAACTGCATCGTAAGCATTTGTAAACAATGCAATGAGTAAATTGATGACAATAATGGTAAATATGGCGACGTAGGATCCAATGTAAATCTGGTAGACGGCTGGGATGAGTGTTCCCCCGGTCTGGTCTTCCTCCAGGAGGGCAAAGGTTGCGTAAATCTCGTCACCATTGATCAGGGCAAATAGTGTAGTGGCAGCAGCGCTTGGGGTTTTAAACTGGAATGGAAATAGAAGATCTTACATGAGTGGTCATTTCATATGAAAGTTATCACACGAGCCTTTCGCCAGTTTAATAAATTTCATATGAAATGACCACAAGTGTAGGATTCGTTTTATCATAAGACTTTTAAAATAGGATTTTATCTCCTTCGAAGTGGACATATTTTCAATGAATTTACATTGTTGTTACGGATGTTGTCAATGACGTTATGTATGCCCGCAAAAGTGTTAATTCACGTGACATGACATTATCCACTGAAAAACAATGACGTTATATGATAAATCATAATATAAAAATCATATTAGCTCCTTATAGGACGAGAAGCCTTTTCCTATATTTGCAAAGCAAGAGATATGAATGCTGTAAGCCACTGGCTTTTAGTCCAGATTTAGTCAGATTACATTTTACTTGTATGTAATGTTGACCTACATTTAGATATAATTATGTTTTAAAGCAAATTTACAAACAGCCTCATAACACTGAGACAGCAATTTATTACATGTGCAAATTAAATGTTGAATGTCCGAGATGATTGCGCAATGGACAATGGATGATGTACATACCTTAACATGGTAAGGTCCAATGACAACATATCCAAATGTCATGTACCCAGCAAACAGTAGAGTAATGCAGGCTAAGTACGCCAGAACATCCCACACGGAATTGTACATGGTGTTGAATAACAGCTGAAAGTGAATTTAAAACGGTGTGGGTGCATATGTTGATCTATTAGATTGAAGAAGCACTTCCTAGAATTACAGGCATTGAAAGGCCCAATAACATCCTCAAAGCATAATTTGAGCATCTGTTAGGCGCAATCAGATGCCCAGGAATATGAGTTTTATCAAGGTTCTCGTTATTTGCTAAAACGATTCTCAAATAAAAGTCTGTGAAAGAATAATATGAGCCTCTGCATATATAGTACAATGTCTGTTCTTCCTAAATCTGTAATTCCTAGCCTCCAGCTATTTTGTGTAGCCTGGTTAATGCCGGGCTTGGCCGGAGACCCCAAAGACTTAGGTAGTTAAGATGCTACAGACCCAAATGATCTTTAAACTTCAAAAATGTGGTCAATGCTCTGATTACCAAAGTTGAGTAACTGGGTATCTTTTTGTTTTATTTAAAGTTGTCTTCCCTGTTTTGTTTTGGGGTTTTGTGCTTTTCAATGCTATATTTAATGATCTTACTTTAGGTCGACTTTTTCTGTCCATTTCAGCTCATATAAAAGTCTTTTAAAACTACTCCGATGTTCAATACACTTCACACTGAAAATGTACTAGTCCAGCTGGTAATTATGGAAAGAATCATTTTGTCTATAATATGTGTGTTTGTATGGCAACTCGTAAGCATACACTTACATGAAATTTGTAGTTAAACTTGAGATATCTGAGTAACCCCACCCAGGCTAAGATACAACCAATGCCAAGTACAACCGCAAAATCCTCCAGAGTTCTAATGGTCCAATTAGCATCCTGTACAATAGAGAGACAAGACAGTTCAAGACAATGTCAATGAACATTGTTTAACATTTGAGCCGCCTCGTGGGAAAACCAACAATGTGGTTTTCGAACAGGTCCGAAGCAAACCGGCCTGTACAAGCACAGGAAAGAGCTAGAAGCTTGAAATTTCAGATTTAAGTAGAAGAGGAATTGTACTATCCGAGTAGCGAAAACAAAGGCGCTGATCAGCTTCGCGGTTACCGCGAAGCTGATCTGCGTCTTTGTTTTCGCCTATGCAGATTGTTGGTTTTCCCATGAGGCGGCTCATTTAGAACATCAGGCAAACATGTCCATGAAAAGAATACCCCCTTTGAACCCCACTTTTATATAGAAAAAGTGGGGTTTGCAGGGGTATACCTATTTTTCTTATTTTTGCTCCAAAACATAGATTGTGGGTACTCGGCGATGCAGTTCTAGATAACGTGTACCCACAATCTATGTTTTGAGCAAAAATAAGAAAAATATCAGAAGTTTTCTAATGAAAATTTTCATTTTTGATAACTTAAAAAATCTCTGTATATTGCATGGGCATGTTTTCATAATGAAATTGCTTGTAGGATTTATTTGTATGAAACTGCAGATCAATGCTCAGGTTCTGACAGCATAAACAAAAATAAAATGAATTTTAATATCAACACTGATATCAAAAGGCTTTGACACTTGTGCCTAATAGATGCATTGTGGACAAGGAAGTATTGGGTTGTGAATATGAATTAAGCCAAGCAAAATACACCTTATTGCCTTATTATGTCTTTCAATATTTTATAAGGAAATTGATAAATGAAGTATAAGAATAGCGGACAAGTGCTCATATTTTGTCCAATGAAAAACACACTATTTCTCGGTTACCAATGTAACAGGATACCCAGTTGAAGGAACTGTTATTTGAGCCGCCTCATGGGAAAACCAACAATGTGGTTTCCGAACAGGTCCGACACAAACCGGCCTATACAGTCACAGAAGATGGCTAGAGGCTGGAAATTTTGGATTTAGAAAGTAGAGGAATTGTACTATATGTGTTGCGAAAACAAAGGCGCTAATCAGCTTCGCAGTTACTGCGAAGCTGATCTGCGCCTTTGTTTTCGCATATGCAGACTGTTGGTTTTCCCATGGGGCGGCTCATTTTTCGCAAGCATGCCACTGTATTGAGAGAAACATTACCTTCAATTCTAGAATCATTCCGAATGTTCCTATAATTGTTGTGAGATCAGCAGTGATTACAATGACATCCCAGCCCTTGAAAAACCTCGCATATTCTCGGAAGGGCAAGTCTTTCTCTGAAGGGTCCTCGGGCTCGTAAAATTTGTGGAAGTACTTCTTCATGTAGCACTTGGTTTTCTGTTAAAAAAAAAAAAAAGAGAGATTCATGCTGTAAATTCTGAAATTTTTGCAGAACTATTATATCATAAATTTTCTACTTCCGTATTATTTATGTGATTTTAAATTCACGAACAAGTATTACGGCAGTCTTTATGGCTTATATTGATCTTTTATAAGCAAGAATTTAAAATTCGTGAGGCCACAAATTCGCAAATAGTCGCCAAAACTATGTTCTCACGAACATTTCCGAACTTACGGTATCCTGCAAATAAATGGAATCTAAATAGATGGAGATTTTGAAAATGTTTTAAGATTTAATTCATAATTATGATGTTCTTATCATCAGAAAGTAAACTCACTGATACAGCTAGAAAGTCTTATTATGAAATGCTTAAAAGCAATATTTGATTGCAAAATCCTCAGTTTTTAGTTTAACAAAAAGCAAATGCAATTTCGTTACTGTTACCATAAACAATTCAGTACATAGAACAACATATAGAGCAAATTAACATGTATTTTAACTACATGTGCATGTATTATCTTAACTTATACTAATACATATTACATTTGTTTCAGGTAATACCTGAAACAAATGTAATATGTATTAGTATAAGTTAAGAAAAATGGCATGGTCTTCATTCATGATATGAGCCTCGACGCGAGAAAACCGGGCTTCAGGGTTTCCGACCAGGTCCGACACAAACCGGCCTGTTCAGTCACAGAAGCAGGCTAGAGGCTTGAAATTTTGGATATTAGTAGAAGAGGAATGGTACTATCCGAGTAGCGAAAACAAAGGCGCTGATCAGCTTCGCAGTTACTGCGAAGCTGATCTGCGCCTTTGTTTTCGCAAAGGCAAAAATCCGGTTTTCTCACGATGCGGCTCATATGACAATACATACCAACATGACAAACACCCCAAAGACAATAGAGAGAACAGTATAGACTAAAGAACATAACACCATGAGAATCACCATCACACTGAGGCCAGTGTTAACTGTCTCCAGCTCTCTGTCTAGAAATAAACATTTTGGTTTATAATATTAAATTACAGAAGGTAGATCTGTTGACAGAAAGTTTGACCTATTCACATTAAGGTAGATCTATTTACATTTTGTTGATCTATTTAACAAAGTTGAATCCATTTTGCAAATGGACTGTTTCAAAATTTCCCCTGTATATATCTTATACATTTCCCTCATTGAATTTCTGGTCCCCCTTCCAAATGTCAAGAGTTTTCTTTTCTAATCATCCTCCCTATTTTGAAAAGGAACTGTCCCTATTTTAAAAGGGAACTCTCCCTATTTTGAAAAGAAACTCTCCCTATTTTGAAAAGGACTGTCCCAATTTTAAAAGGGAACTCTCCCTATTTTGAAAAAGGAATTCTCCCTATTTTAAAAGGGAATTCTCCCTATTTTGAAAACTATCCCTATTTTGAAAAGGAACTTTCCCTATATTAAAAGGGGACTCTCCCTATTTTGTAAAAGGAACTTTCCCTATTTTAAAAGGGAATTCTCCCTATTTTGAAAAGAAACTCTCCCTATTTTGAAAAGGACTGTCCCTATTTCAAATATGAAAAGGAACTCCCTATTTTGAAAAAGAACTCACCCTATTTTGAAAGCAAACTCTGATAGGGAGAGTTCACTTTCAAAATATATATTCTGAAAAGGAACTCTATTTTGAAAAGGAACTGTCCCTATTTTAAAAAGGAACTGTCCCTATTTTGAAAAAGAATTATCCCTAATTTGAAAAAGAACTCTCCCTATTTTGAAAAGGAACTCTCCCTATTTTGAAAAGAAACTCTCCCGATTTTGAAAAGGAACTCTCCCTATTTTGAAAAGGAACTCTCCCTATTTTGAAAAAGAACTATCCCTAATTTGAAAAGGAACTCTCCCTATTTTGAAAAGAAACTCTCCCTATTTTGAAAAGGAACTCTCCCTATTTTGAAAAGGAACTCTCCCTATTTTGAAAAGGAACTCTCCCTATTTTGAAAAGGAACTTTCCCTATTTTGAAAAGAAACTCTCCCTATTTTGAAAAGGAACTCTCCCTATTTTGAAAAGAAACTCTCCCTATTTTGAAAAGGAATTCTCCCTATTTTGAAAAAGAACTATCCCTAATTTGAAAAGGAACTCTCCCTATTTTGAAAAGGAACTCTCCCTATTTTGAAAAGGAACTCTCCCTATTTTGAAAAGGAACTTTCCCTATTTTGAAAAGGAACTCTCCCTATTTTGAAAAGGAACTCTCCCTATTTTGAAAAGGAACTCTCCCTATTTTGAAAAGGAACTCTCCCTATTTTGAAAAGGAACCCTATTTTGAAAAGAAATCTCCCTATTTTGAAAAGGAACTCATCCTATTTTGAAAAGGAACTCTCCCGGCCTATTTTGAAAAGGAACTCCCGGCCTGTTTTGAAAAGGAACTCTCCCTATTTTGAAAAGGAACCCTATTTTGAAAAGAAATTTCCCTATTTTGAAAAGGAACTCTCCCGATTTTGAAAAAGGAACTCTCCCTATTTTGAAAAGAAATCTCCCTATTTTGAAAAGGAACTCTCCCTATTTTGAAAAGAAATCTCCCTATTTTGAAAAGGAATTCTCCCTATTTTGAAAAGGAACTCTCTCTATTTTGAAAAGAAATCTCCCTATTTTGAAAAGGAGCTCTCCCTATTTTATAAAGGAACTCTCCCTATTTTGAAAAGGAACTCTCCCTATTTTAAAAAGGAACTCTCCCTATTTTGAAAAGGAACTTTCCCTATTTGGAAAAGGAACTCTCCCTAATTTGAAAAGGAACTCTCCCTATTTGGAAAAGGAACTCTCCCTATTTTGAAAAGGAACTCTCCCTATTTTGTAAAGGAACTCTCCCTATTTTAAAAAGGAACTCTCCCTATTTGGAAAGGAACTCTCCCAATTTTGAAAAGGAACTCTCCCTATTTTGAAAAAGAAATCTCCCTATTTTGAAAAGGAACTCTCCCTATTTTGAAAAGAAACTGTCCCTATTTTAAAAGGGTGTCGCGGATCCCGCGATTTGTTATTAAGTATCTTTTTGTATAAGTTTTGAAAGTATATATTTTCTGTTGCTTAATTGTTACAAAATATCTATATATTCTATAATCAAATGTTTCCTTAAAGAGATTTATTTTTATAGAGCTAATTAAGCACACTACTTAATGACTTTATGTATAATGACGTTACGTCGCGACGTCAGAGTTTAATGACGTTAGTTACAATATGGTTGAACAATAGAGACAGTGGAATAATTAAGAAGCAATTAGGAAGAAAAGAACAGTTAAATGGACATTGGTGCTTAAGAAGATATATTGAAGTGAAAGACAGATACATTCTACGTATTATCAATTTAAATACAGATTGAAACTGTTTATTTTCTTAATGTGGCTTATTAAATAACAAAATGTACAGATCCAGTTATTGTGTTGCCACATTAATTGGTCCCGCGAACTCTCCCTATTTTGAAAAGGAACTCTCCCTATTTTGAAAAGGAACTCTCCCTATTTTGAAAAAGACTGTCCCTATTTTGAAAAGAAACTCTCTCCTATTTTGAAAAGGAACTGTCCCTATTTTGAAAAGAAACTCTCCCTATTTTGAAAAGGAACTGTTTCTATTTTGAAAAAGAACTCTCCCTATTTTGAAAAGGAACTCTTCCTGCGGAAGCGAGATAGCCGAGTGGTTAGCGCACTGGCTTCTTGTGCTAGAGGTCCCGGGTTCGATCCCCGCCGGCGGCGAGGAAAATTTGTTGGTCCGAACTTGCTTCCCTTCGTGTCATTTGCAGGAATGACATGATACAGTGCGCCGTCCTTCGGATCGGGACGTTAACTGGAGGCCCCCTGTGCAGGGACAGTCATCCCCTGTGCAGGTTAAAGATCCCTACACAGGTTCTATCCTCATGCATGTAGGCTCATCCTGCAAACACACCGGAGTGTACAATGTACACCTCCCAAGAATAATCAGAAATTGATTGATGGGAGTAATGGACATTTAAAGAATTAATCTAAGCGGAGAGCGGAACCTGAAATGGACAATTTATAGAGGGGTCATCTCATGCTTGTCGGATGCCAAGATTTTTAGTTATAATATGTATACTATATGCTATAATATTAATAAATGTTATTATATAGCGACGTTTTGCCATTAGAAATTGACACTGAACGATCGTTGCGAGAACTACACTGTACATATCAAAATGTTGAATCTTGCCTGAACATTTTTTGAAATAGCCCGTAATTTTGCCCCGTTTTCACTGTCTCGACTTTAGGCCGCGGTTCATGCCGTTTTATCGATCAGAAGTGAATCCTGACGACCTGGAATATAACTGTTGAACCGGGATAGACTACGTACCATCCGGGGCGAACCGTGTTTGTCTAACGCCTCTTCACTATGATTGCCGGCGAACCCCTGTATAGCCACGGTATCTACCGATGGTTTTAGATATACATCAACTCGAGTAACAGGAGAAGAACACTGGATCCATGCCCCAACCACGTTTTGAAATCAAAATTGGATTTAGATATTATGTGATCGAGTCAGCTTATATGACCGCTTGCATATTTTTTATTCATGTATTAGGATTCATGGGTCCATTCTCCGTCGTCGACATGTATGAAAAATGTATCTAATTTGACATATTTCTGTGATAGCTCTGAGATCCAGTGTACAGCTGGCTCAAGTTTTGTTTTCAAAACACTGACCAGTGCAGACTTGTTGGCTAGCAAACCCATATAACTCTAGGATAAACTGCAAATCCATGCGATATATTTTGAAGCTGTCGTCAAATAAAGATGCGAGTTCAATACTAAACAGTCGGACATCAGTCTTTGTGTGCGAAAACCAACAGCCTAGGCTCCAGACCAGGTCTGTAAAGACATGATATGATCAGAAGCTTGAAAGATAGACAGAGGAGGTGTCATTCTATCCTTGTAGCGAAATGATAGCCCTTAAACATGTGCTGATTAGCTTCTTTTTACGCATCTTTGGATTCGATGGCTCAGATACACATAAGAAAACTTCAAACGCGTACACACTTGTTTAGACATTTGCTTGAAAACTAAAGAAGCAATTAAAATTTCTAATTCAGAATACATTAGAAGACTGTATTTCGATGGGGCGTGGTTAATTTCAAAGAAAACTGATACGATTATCAAATATTGCAGTTTGAAAACTTAAAACAACGAAAGGGGCAAGTGAGCGGTTCTTTTGTTTAAAATTCGCCATATATATCAACCTTCCAAACATGATAAAGTAGACAATTGTCAATGCACTGCATTTTATTACATTTAAGAAGCATTAATAAAATTAAAAAAACATAAGTCGAAAATAAAACTGATGTTCATCGGAAATAGAATGGAAATTGGAAAATCTCTTACGAACACCCCCTACTCTCTCACAAAATAATTTAGTTGCATTATACGAATATGACGTAAAAACATCCTCATGGCATAAATCCAGTGCGTCATTCGCGTTCTAGCAGTGATACTTAAACAAGGAGAAACTTAAAAAAAAGGTTTCTTACAATTTACCAAACGCCAGCTGTCACCCAAAATATCAACTGACCAGTACACTTGTGACGAAAACTTAGGACAAATAAATGTACATGGCTAATTGTGAATACATAGCACTACAGCAAATCGCGGGTGAAGTGAATGGTACTTAATCTTTGTATGATAGTATGACTCACGTTTGGTAAATTGTCCAAGTGCATGTTTTTTTTTTTTTTTTTTTTTTTTTTTTTTTTTTTTTTTTTTTTTTAGGTACTCAGACTAAGAATCAATTGTGAGCCGCTTTTTTTAAAATGATAAATGAAATCACCATTTCCGCACTGAAACATGACGCAAACTTTGGTTTTTGTTCAAGTTAAGGAAACTGTGTTTTGCATGAAACGCAATATTTTGATCCAAAATTTTCACAGATTATGTGAATAATTCTAAATTCTTGGGGGACCCCGTAAATAAATACATGAAGATGGACTGATTGTGTCTCAAAGCAAATTTTTTAAACAAATGCCTATCCGATTACAGATAAATCGCTCAGAAGGCATGAGAGTGACCAGAAAAAGTGGTTCAAGTCAAACCTACCACACATATAAGCTGTTTTTGTTTACTTAGCTGGTTATATTTTAAAGCACATTTTGGGTGTTATGAAATCCTGGTGTTGGGTAGAAGTCCCACAAAATTTGAGACAATCTCTCGACATGACCATTGACTGGGACGTAATGCATCAACGCAACCAAACACACTAAAATGCAAAAAGGTTGGAAATTTAAGGTTTTAGGGAAATAGTTTCTGTATGTGTTGGAGGTCTCCTTAAGCATAGGTATCACTGACCGACATATAAACTTACATATATTGGCGGACCCTGCCCAGATCGGACAGTTAGATTTTGCAGGACAGTGCGATGGTCATTAACTGCCCATAGTATTGGTTTATACCCAGGAGGTGGTGGTTCTGCCCTATATGACATAAAGTTGTTGACTGGGACGCTAAACCGCAATACAAACAAACAAAAAAGTTCGATATTGCACTGATAGCAGACGCAAAACGCTCGTATGTGATATAAAATGCACTCTTGGTACAAAAAAACACGATAAATAAATAAAAAATAAAAAAGTATCAGGTATGCATCGGCCGAGAATCGATCTCCCATTCTTCTGATTGCAAAGCGAATACGCTAACCATTAGACCACCGAGGCACATAATGGTCGATATTTATCATATATATGTTTTATACGTAGCAGCTACATGTAAAGCCGCTAACACAAGTCTAATTAATTTCACTTGAGATGATCCCTCAGCACACCCGGGAAACGGTCAATTTGTACACCGCCGGTGCTCCATGGAAAGAGAAATTGACGGTTTCCGGTGTAGAAGTTGTTGGGTCAAATTAAAGGTTTGTGTTGTACCCGAGTGTGTTCGAGGTAAGTTTTTTGTTTCTTTCCCCCTGTACCTAAAAATCCGAGAATGTCAGATGATGGGCTAATGAGTAAAGACCATGCATACAAAAAAGCATGCACAAAAACTTACCAATTATCCACATATCGTTTTTTGCGTTTAGGAAACCCTGGTCAAAACGTGTGTTATGGGATAAAAAGTGATTCAGTTTTCCGATATAGCTAACTCAAGTTTGATCTGATAGCCTAGAATTACAACAGAAGTCAATAGCATGTAATTTACATGGAATATTAAAAAGAAAAATTTAAAATATGTGAATCATGGGTCATTTTTTCAAAAGTGTACCAATTGACGGTCGGTGTGAAATTTGACTAATGGGAAATTGTTTTTGTCATGATGGTCGATGAGAAGGGCCATCATTATTTCATGAATAGGTTCATATGTGTTGGTCAGTTTTTTGATGACTGACTAGTCCAATTCTAGCTCTGAACTGTCGGTTGCAAGTAGAGCAAGTCAATATCATGGAATCAGCTGGTGGCCAATTGGTATTGGCATTGCGTTCTCTGCTTTTCTTTCAGCTTCACAGATTCTCTTTTTTCATAGAGAGCTGCTCTTTTGTTGATGAGCCCTCGCCACTTTGATCGCTCCTGTGCAGTCGGTTCCCAAGGCCCCATTGGTATGTCGAAATCCTTCAGAGAGTTTTTGAAGGTGTCTTTGTAGCGTTTCTTCTGGCCACCTTGAGAGCGCTTTCCCTCCTTTAATTCTCCATAGAATACTTTCTTTCTTTGGAAGTTGCTTATCAGGCATTCTTATAACATAGCCAGTCCACATAAGCTGTGCTAGCTTTAAGACAGTATGCATGTTTTGCATTCCTGCTTTCTTCAGGACCTCCGTGTCTGGAATCTTGTCTTGCCACTTGATTTTTTAAAGCTTTCTCAAACAGCTTAAGTGGAAATGGTTAAGTCTCTTTGCATGACGCTGGTATACTGTCCAGGTCTCACATACAAGAGGGTTGGCAGTACCAGAGCATTGTAGACTTTCAGCCTGGTGTCAAGCTTGATTCCATTTTGCTCCCAGATATTTGCACAGTCTTCCGAATGACACACTTGCTTTTGCAATTCTGGCAGTGACGTCATCATCAACGTGCACTTCTCTACAGAATTTATAATTATCAACAACTTTCAGTTTGTGTCCATTCACAGTGATGGTTGGTTGATTGTACGGTTTTCCTGGTGCTGGTTGGTGTACAACCTGTCTTTTTGTGCTGATTGTGAGTTCATAATATCACATGACTGTGAGAATTGATCCATGACTCTTTACATTTTGCCTCTGAGTTGGAATTCTTACCTATATCATCAGCATAAAGGAGCTCATCCAGCACGTCAGTCTACACCTTAGGTTTGGCTTGCAACCTTCTAGGGTTGAATATATTGCAATCAAAACGGTACCTGATTGGAAAATCAGTGTCACTGTCCTGAAAAGTATCCATGAGCATGGCAGAAAACATCATGCTGAACAGTGTTGGTGCCATAACACAGACCTGTTTGACCCCATTTGTTACCTCAAATGGTTCAGATAGAGAACTCTCCATCATTTTGTACTCGTGCCTGCATGCCATCATGAAATTGCCGCACCATTGCTATGAATCTGGATGGACAGCCAAACTTGGCAATGATTTTCCAGATTTCTGATCCATACTTCCTTCTTTTGAACGTTTTCATTGCTTCCAAAGGATCAAACTTTTATATTTTATTCATCACGACTAACTGTGACAAAAGCTTTGGTGAGGTCGACAAACGTCGTGTATAGATCTACATTCTGTTCTTGGCTTTTCTCCTGAAGCTTTCTTGTTGTGAAGATCATGTCAATTGTCCCTCTGTCTTTTCTGAATCCACATTTACTTTCTGGGATAGGTCCCTTCTGATCAAAATGAACATTCAGGCGAAACAACAGAATTGTTGCCAGTATCTTCCCAGCAATGGATTGGTGGGAGATGCCTCTCTGGTTTTCAAAGACTTGAGGATTTCCTTTCCGCTTGTATAGGTGGATTATGGGTGCATCCTTATATTCTTGCGGGATAGCCTCCTTCCTCAACATACAGTGAATCAACTCCGTAATTTTCTCTGACATGGGTAACACCCCCCCCCCCACACACACACCAAACGCATAAACCTCTGCATTAATTGCATCTGCACCTGGAGCTTTGCCAGATGACAGTTGTTGAACTGCTTTTCTTGTTTCCATGATGGTTGGAAATTCATCTAACAGAACATTGCACTCTATCTGTGGAAGCCTCATTGGTGATTGATGGTTGATTCAGCCCACTAAATGATATATGTATCAACAATGGAACATACATATATTTCAAAATAAATCTCAGGCCGACGAAAGTTTTTTTCCATCAAGTTATTATACAAGTTATATTACTACAAATTAAAGCACGAGAACGATTTGTTCGTTTGTTGCTAAATACGTCCCAGTCAACAGCCTATCCTTGAAAAGTGGTTGAGTCAAACCATCCATACATATAAACTTTTGTTTGTTACTTGGGTGCCAAATTTCAAACCTTATTTTGCATGTCATGACATCCCATTGTTGGATAGAAGTCAACATAAAATGGAGACCACTGACACGGTGACGTCCCGACATTCGGTTATGTCGGGACGTCACCGTGTCAGCGGTCTCCATTTTATGTTGACTTCTATCCAACAATGGGATGTCATGATATGCGAAATAAGGTTTGAAATTTGGCACCCAAGTTTATATGTATGGATGGTTTGACTCAACCACTTTTCAAGGATAGGCTCAGGCCTTTTAAGTGGTTAACGAGTAATCATATGGTCGGTCAGTCAGAATAATTTTTGCCTAGAGGCACAAACAGTCAATAGAATCTTCCTTTGGTGGTTTTCCCTTTAAGCCCATCTGGAGACATAAACAAATTATAGTCAGCAAAACGAGTTCTACACATTTGTGTGTATACGTGAATTTCTGAATGACCAGGAATACATGTAGTTACATCTAACACTATATGCATGTATCACAAAAAGATGTGGGCTGAAAGAATAGAGCATTTGAATAATCGATAATCTTCTATTCGGTCTGCCAAATACTAGTATACATTATTAGATTTCAGTCAACAAAGGCGTCACATGTTTCAATTAATTTGTCCCTGCCAACAAAACTTGTGCTGCACGGATCTGTTGTAAGACTGATATGGAAAACCCCTTGAATCGGTGTTCAGAGAGGCAATCATTAGAATGGTTACACGCAATCCCGAAATCCAAATGAGTTATCAAAAGCAGGATGGATAAATCAGTTCTGTTACCGGTAGTTTTTCCTTTAGCACATGGACTTAAATGTACCACGAGATGTCAACTTGCAAGATTAAATATCAACAATATAATTCTTTAACTAAACCTTCAATCTTGAATAGTTTAAGCTGTTTCTGGTACCTATAATCTCGTATTCACATTAGCCATAAATATAGGAACAAACACAAAAGGGACTAGATGTATATACTGAAGTTAAGCAGCAAGTTGCTACTCTGGGTTAGTATTGGTCAAATTGCACGCCCTAACGTCAATTAGCACACCCACAGAAATTAAGCGTTAAGATTGTAATCATTTAAGTTTCTGCAAGTGAAATACTTGTAAGATAGCTTATGATATGTGGTGTAACTTGTAATGGCAAGATGAAGGTCAGACTATTTGATCAACGGTTCATATGGCGATGACTTTCGGCAATTTCTATATCTTTGCGACAGTGTAGCATGAGCAGGCATGAAAATGGGACAAAAAGACAAGCAACATTATTTCCGAAAGGGATTTTGTCGTCAAGGAAAACAGCATGCATCAAAGTAGTGATATCACGGTTCTTATTTTAATTTATCACGATAGCATTGCAAATGCATTAGTTAAATTGCACTCCAGTCGTCAATTGGTACGCTTGTAAAATTTTGATTCCAATTTCTTGTAACCAAAGGTTATCTTTTACACACAATACCTTCAACCAGTAATGTGTACTCTAAACTTGGTATTTTATTTTCAACACCGCATAGGGAATGTGTACATGATGTAATTCAGGCATTTTTAGACATGTACTTTCACCAAATAACCCAGTATTTCAAACGCGAAAACTGATTACTACATGCTTTTATAAACTTTTCATGTAATATGAGTTCCTGTAAAATCCCCAAATATAGGCGCATCATCTGACATTCTCCGATTTTTAAATGGATTTAGAATAAGGAAAATATTTTACCTTGAACTGGTTGACCCAGTAAAATTCTCTCTATTTACGTCGGTCAACTCCGGCACCGGAAACCGTCAACTTCACTTACAATGGAGCACCGGCGGTGTACAAATTGACCGTTTCCCAGGCGTGCTCAGGTTAAACCTCAATTTCCAATTCCTATTCAGTCTGGACTAAATCTTTAAATGTCCAGTAGGAAAACAAAACAAAACTATTTTGAAAAGGACTGTCCCTATTTCGAAAAGAAACCTATTTTGAAAAGGAACTCCCTATTTCGAAAAAGAACTGTCCCTATTTTGAAAGCGAACTCTGATAAGTTAGCTTTCAAAATATATATTCTGAAAAGGAAGATACAAGTAGGCATAGATCAGGAAAAGGCGCAATCAGAAAGAGATTCCCACTCCAAAAACCGAGGTGGGAAAAAACCAAACTAACAATCATTTTGAAAAGGAACTGTCCCATTTTGAAAAGGAATTGTCCCTTTTTTAAAAAGGAACTGTCCTTATTTTGAAAAGGAACTGTCCCTATTTTGAAAAGGAACTCTCCCTATTTTGCTTCTCAGATGACTATCACATGCACGGTGTTTGAATTTGCATTTCATTTATGCAAACAAGAGAAGAAATACAGTGCAAAGAAATGAAACAGTTACCTTGTATACCCTGAAAGCCAAGATCAGCACATTTGATCCTGCTGGTCAGTGTCTCTAGGTTTTGTATGACTTGTCCATTATTATCAGGGTCATCAAAATGTACCTACAATGTTGAAATGATTCTTAAACATACAGACATATGTATAATGCATGATTCTGCCTTGCTGGTTAAACTTGACTTGTTTTCCAACCTGATTTGCCGCTTGTAAAACAACGGGAATGCACATTGTTTTTGAACTAAAATGCATAACATCTATATAAACTTCACATTTCCTGATCAAAAAGTATTTAAAATTTGTAGTTGATTCAATTGAAAGGTAGGCTACCTGCATGTAAATGCTTTTTGCTGCATCATTTAATAAATGGAATATTTCTTAATTTTGAAGTCAGTAAGATGCAACCATGTATATGATACATGAAGCCATTTGTAAGGTACCTAAAACCATATGTAAGGTACATGGAGCCATATGTATGATGCTTGCAGCCATATGATTGAGACACTGCCATATATATATATGTAGCCATATTATATGATACATATAGCTATTTCTATAATACATGTACATGTAGCCATATGTATTGTATCATGCATGTAGCCATCTGTACCATTACGAAAACTTGCCTATGCAATACACAGAGATTTTTTGAGCTTTGAAAATAGAAAATTTTCAGCTGAAAATTTTTGATATTTTTCTTATTTTTGCTCAAAACATAGATTGTGGGTGCACGTTAGCCGAGGCGGTTCTAACGAGTACCCACAATCTATGCTTTGGTGCAAAAATAAGTATACCCTGTATACACCAGTCTTGCTATATAATTTAAGTGGGATTCTAAAGAAGACGAAAACCTACCCAGCCCTTTACACTGAGACATCTTGCTTTCTGTGAATTGATGTCAACTCGTACAGAATGAATCCGGAAGTTTATTGTTATTGTCAGTAACCTATGAAAAGAAAACAGAACTTTGATAGCAGTTATGTTGGTTTTCAAACCAGTGCAATATGGAAGTTACATGTAGTTTGTTTGACAGTAGTTCTTGTAAGAAAGAGTTTGGACAATATTGAAAAAGAAAATTCAAGGAATCATGCTATTATTCAAAGAATCCACAATTTCCTTGAAAATAAAAAGACTTATAATTGATTAAATTGTTAAATTGAATTGTATTAACAAAATACGATGTCAATATCGTTCTAGTCAACAATGTTACAATGCCATATGAGTAAATCTATCAAAGTACAGATACTACATTTATGACGATTTGATCAAGTTCTGCTTTTGTGATCTATGAATAATTCTTACCTTTTGATGGGATCGGTCAGGTTGTTCCTTTCAAAGTCCTTGTCAATGTCATACGTGTAATGTTTGTCAGTGGCAGTGCTATGAACGATTGAGGTGCCGCTAGTTTCAGTTGCATTTACAGCCGTCGGTGTCGTGCTTTCTGTGGTTGTGCCGTTCCCCGCAGTATTACTGGGAACTTCGTCAGGTATAACCTTGAATGACGTGTCTGTTTCAAAAAGAACAAAATGCTTTTCATTCCATCGGTTCAATATTTTTGAAGGCACTGGCCATGTAATAAGCTGACAGTGCTTTAAATTTTCTTGAGGTAGAAGATGAATTTTAGCCAATTAAACAACATTTTATTTGTATTGAGGCTTAACGTCCCAGTCAACATTTTTTCAGTCATGTAGGGATGGAACCACTGCTTCCTGTGTATTAACCAGTACTTTCCTTGTCCAGGGTTAAAACACTACGCCCTAAGCGGGGATCGAGCCCAGGACCTCTTGATTTGGAGTCCTATGCCACCGCGCTCCGGAGACATAAATATGATATTTACGTTGTATCCGTAGGCCGCTGGAAGTTGTATCTTGAAACCCGGCGAAATCAAAATACGTCATATCGGCAGTAACGTTGTCAGAATCCAGCATAATGAAATAGCCAATCGCATCTGCTTCTGCATTGTAAAGCTGCAAATAAATTCTCATAATCTTTAAAAATAACAATCTAACAAAACAATACGGAAGTTATGAATATAAAAGAATGTGAAATTTGCGATTCTCAGGAAATATAAAAAATGTATGGTTTCCGTCAATTCACTTACCATCCGTATCACTTCAAGAAAGAAAGAAAGAAAGAAAGAAAGAAAGAAAGAAAGAAAGAAAGAAGAGAAAAAAAGAAAGAGAAAACTGAGATCCTTCAAGAACAGTGAACATGTTAAAGATGAAGGGATGGGCCATACCGCGGTTTCGGCTACTTAACCCTCGTCAGTGTCCAGATTTGGCAACATGTGGCCATAATTTTGCAACTTTCAATAAGGTAGTCGATACAACGACATGGAGCCATAATTTTGCAAAGTTTAGTATTATCAATGTGGAGCCAAATATATTGTACCTGTATATGTTGTTTACTAAATTGAATCTTAGAATGAAAATAAAAATGAAAATTAAAAGAAAACACATCAATTTCTCGACAACCTACATTTGTTACTGCAAAGTTGATCTTCTTTTTCAGTGTATCAATATCATAGACAGCGAAGTCCCCCTGGGCTGGGGGGTAGGGTAGGGTTTCCCAGCTCGCATCCCAGCCCTCGAGTAGAAGGTGACGTAACGTCAGATGGCCTCGATGCACAACGTTGTTGAAATCAACGCGGTCATCGCCGAAACTGAACATCTGACAGAAAAAATAGACCATATCATAAAATATTTATTGCATTTGTACATGTATATTGTAAACAATCGTAAATGTTTCTTCTTCTTCTTCTTCTTCTTCTTCTTCTTCTTCTTCTTCAAAGAATGACTCTTAGAATGGCTTAAAAAAATCTATTTTCTAGGCAAAATTTATTTTCAGAGTTTTTATACTCTAGACTCTAAATGACGCAGGAACTTTGTGAGAAAAAATCTCACATGCCATTAGTAGTCCAGTATACCCCATCTCTGACACCCACCCTATTTTACCCATTACACTTACCTGTGTAGTTATAAGACCAACTTTCAACATTTGTACCAACATAAAGAGGAAGTATATGCCTTGAAATGAACAAATGTGGTCTTTGTATTTCACGGCCGCGTAGAAATAGACTTTCAGCCTATGACGAAGTAACTTTGTTTCTTTCTCAAACAGTCTGTCTTCCTGTGTATACTTTTTCTTTTTCTCCTCCTCTGAAAAATGGATTTTTTAATGCATCATGTTACTCATTTTTAATTCATAATTGAAATGACAAGGTTACATGCATGTCATGGTTGGACGCAGTTGCAACTTCGACTTGTAATGATCTACGAAAACGAATAACTTTTATACACTGTCACATTATGCATTCAATGCATTGAAACACGAAACCAAACGGTCTAATGCATGAAAAGTAAGAAAAGAATGCACGGATAGTATACAATAAAATATTTATATTCCCAGCCCAGATGCAAGGCGTGAAAGTAAGTACAACACAAAACAACACAAAAATGCCACAACACGCATGAAGAGCCAAATGACTAGCTCTTTCACAACAAGGTAGCCATCCGGATAGCCTCATCCAAAAAGCTTACAAGATCCCTTTTTAATTGACGTTACTATGGTGCAAAACTTACGTCTCTTAGTGACCCCATCTTTTGCTTGAGCTGTTAGTCCCGTGGGTACTTCTATCCTTATGTCAACATCTGAATGTAAAAGCAACAGTTAACAGGTCAGGGAAAAGCCCGATGCGGGCTATTTTAACCCGAACGGCTTATTGTAGAACTAGCTAAAGATGATGTTAAGATTGAATATCGTTGTGACTCTGTAAATGCCAGGCACGAATGTCGTATTTAAAGGCCTCGTCACACATTAGCGAACGTCCCTCGACGCAGACTTGCGTAAATAGCAAATCTGTCATTTGCTATTTCTAGTCGACATTTTAGAAGATGCTTTATCTTTTACGAACGAAACAAATGACAAATGACAAATGATTTATTCAGCACAAACACATTTACATTTCAATGGTTATGGCTGGAGCAAACATAATACACAATAGGACAAACATGTTTAAAAATCAAATAATTTTATATACAAATGGTAGTCACAGTAGTCAGGATATTAGAGTCTACGAATTCAAAACATGTGGAAAAAGGATTTGTCCAGAAATTGTAAAACATGGCAAATTGATATTTTAAGCAAGGCTGCGTCGAGAGAAATTCGCTTATATGTGACGGGGCCTTTAAGCGGACCCAACTTGGCTGATATAGACCTTTCAACTTGACTGATATAGACCTTTCAGGCTAAATAGACCGAAGTCAGACTTAGGACCTAGTTTAAGCGTCTGTTGTTTCCCAGCAGATTTCAAAGTGTTTTGACCATGTCAGTACAAATTCTGTCATGCTCCAGAACCATAGCTAAACGCCAAAAACTGGCGATAAATCATTTATGGCAGTTGTTCACTTTGACGACCAGAGAATGTAAAGCTGAAGCTGCAAATGTCAGTGTTTCATTACGAAAACATGCCCCTGCAATACATTTTTTTCAGCTTTAAAGATTAAAAAAATTCTGAATTTCAGCTGAAAAAGTTTGATATTTTTCTTATTTTTGCTCAAAAGATTGATTGTGGGTACACGTTAGAACCGCCTCGCTGACTACCCACAATCTATGTTTTGGAGCAAAAATAGGAAATACAGGTATAACCATGTAAACCCCAGGATTTTTCTATATAAAAGTGAGGAATGAGGGGATATACAATACACGGACATGTTATCGTGATGTGGAGTCAAGTCTCCAACGGTAGAAACAAACCGTTTCATGGTTAAAAATGTTTTTATTTGCAAACGCATACGACGTGGAACGTAAGGATTCTTTAAACCATAAAAAAAAATTAAATTGTCGCGGTAAATGTGTTCCATGCAGATTATGTCAGCAGAAAAATAAATAACAGCAAAGATTTAGTGTAAGAATAAATGCTTTATACCTTCATAAGATTTGTCTCCACCATTTCGAACCTCAGACATATTTTCTTTCCTTTTTAAACATCCGTTTGCGACAAAGAATTAACGCTAATACCAAATACAATGTATCCTTTATTAAGTGTTTTACTACCCTGCATTTGAAGCATTTAATGTCCGGGTTTATTAATACTTACGAAGTACACAAAATAAATACCATTACTTAAGGAACTACTTCCCGTACACGTACCTGGGTCAGAGAAATACCATATCTTAAATGAGCCGCATCGTGAGAAAATCGGATTTTTGCCTAAGCGAAAACAAAGGCGCAGATCAGCTTCGCAGTAACTGCGAAGCTGATCAGCGCCTTTGTTTTCGCTACACGGATAGTACAATCCCTCTTCTTCTTAAATCCGAAACTTCAAGCTTCTAGCTTGCTTCTGTAACTGTACAGGCCGGTTTATGTCGGACCTGGTCGGAAACCCCGAAGGCCGGTTTTCTGGCGTCGCGGCTCAGAATATGGGAAAACAACCCATCTGGAGAGTTTACCCAGTGGAGAACACCATGACTGATCAGGGACTTTTCTGTGTGCTTATTAAATGAGCATGTGCGTGAGAAAACCAACAATTTGGGTTCCGACCAGGTCCGACACAAACCGGCCTGTACTGTCACGGAAGCAGGCTAGAAACGTGAAATTTCGGATTTAAGAAGAAGAGGGATTGTACTATCCATGTAGCGAAAACAAAGGCGCTGATCAGCTTCGCAGTTACTGCGAAGCTGATCTGCGTCTTTGTTTTCGCATAGGCAGATTGTTGGTTTTCTCATGCACAGGCTCAAATAGGAATTTATTTACTTACACACCAAACTCCCTTTAACTGAATAGACTCGTCTTATTGATAAGGATGGAAAAGCCCACTGAACTAACATTTGGGCTAAGTTTATTTTTTACATATTGGGCTTCTCAAAACTGCTGATATAGGTCAATCTATCTCTGTATACTGCAATACGCTCTCGCGGACATTCTAGGCTGTGAACAATTCTTTTTATATCACGCAAATTCAGCCAAGGTAACGGCCCGTCCCAGTCAATAATTTTCAGTCCTGTCGCGACGGAGCAAACGTTTTCTTGGTTTTAACCAATTCTGTTGGGAGTTAATATCTCGTGCTCAAGGACACGACAAACCGGCGCAAGTTGGGTTCGAAGTTCGAACCCAGGACCCGGCCTAAATTCGGGGTCCGGTACCTTAACAACTAGTCTGCAGCGCTTCCATAAAGAGAGTCTGCGAAGCTTTAAGCTAAATTAAAAGCCAGAGTCAAAGGGTCTTCATTAGACTAAAAATTAACTTCAAGGTCCTAGGACGATGGCTATTATAAAAGAGCCGTCTCGTGAGAAAACCAAGAATGTGGTTTCCGACCAGGTCCGACACACACAAACTGAGCTGTACAAGCACAGAAGATGGCTACAGGCTTGGAATTTCGGATTTAAGTAGAAGAGGAAGTGTATTATCCGTAGAGGGAAGCCGATCTACGTCTTTGTCTTCTTCTTCTAGACATGTAGCCAAGTATATCTGCATATAGCACCTTTGAGTACGTTTGTGTCGATTTACCAGATGTTTATCGGATGCGAATTTACTTCCTTATGAACTTCATAAAACGCTTCATCTTCTTCATCCGACAAAATAAAGCGTGACAGGAATCTCGAAGGCCTATTTATTTATTTTTTCATACCCGGACCTAGGCTGGATTGCTGCGCAGCGATCAAATGAGCCGCCTTGTGGGAAAACCAACAATATGGTTTCCGAACAGGTCCGACACAAACCGACCTCTACAAGCACAGAAGCAGGCTAGAAGCTTGAAATTTTGGCTTTGTAAAGTAGAGGAATTGTACTATCCGTGTAGCGAAACAAAGGCGCTGATCAGCTTCGCAGTTACTGCGAAACTGATCTGCGCCTTTGTTTTCGCCTACGCAGATTGTTGGTTTTCCCATGTGGCGGCTCAAATCGACAGCCACTTGTTGCAGCATCAGTGAATTTGCCGTCCGATCAGCATCTCTCATTTATTGACTGCCTCAACTTACATTACTAAAAAGCCTTTGTGTCAAGAGTTAAATTGCAATCACTCATAAGCGTATTTATAAGACAAACGCGCCATAGGCATGTTGAAAAAAAATCAACAAACATCAGAACCACGTCGGTTAGAAGTGCGTTACATGGCTATGCGTTTTGTACACATGGTGCACGTTGATGCACGTCGCAATACGTCGGGCCTTCCAGGCACGTTTGGGCTGAGAATATGTTTTAAGCCTGCTTCGATGTGTCTCGGGCGTATGTCTTATTCGTTCAGATCACGTTCAACATGCGTAACAGGTGCGTTGAATATGCCTTGAACGCGTTGGCGCAATTTTTGGGCACGTCAATGTACCCTACATGCGCGTTCCGATTTTACTAGATGTTGGTTTGGGCGCCTGTCCGAACGCTTCAGTAACGTGCCACAGGCATGTATAAGATGCGCGTTTAAACGTTTGATACGCGCCTATAGCCGCGAGTCTGGGACGTTAACGCAAACGCGTCCAAAATTTTCAGCGTGGTGAAATTTTTATACGTTCCACACGCCTGAGTTAACGCTAATGTGTGACTGCTCATTAAAGTTTAAGAAACAAATTGTTTTATACGTCCAACATCTTCAGCGTGTCGAGATTTTGATTTTTCATACGCCCGACGCGCGTTCAGTGACTCACACGTTTATGCGTGACGACACTTTAAGTCAATACAGACGCGGCCACCGTTAGTCGGTGTTTTTTTTTTTTTGTTTTGTTTTTTTTTTTTTTTGTTTTTTTTTTATTCAGTTTTACGTCCCTTTCAAGATTATTTCAGCTCATATGAGACGGGTCAATCAGTAGGTGGGGCGAAAACGAGAGAACCCCGAGAAAAACCACCTGGCACACCCGCAAGCAGAACTTGGCTTGTCTCACATGTGGCCAGAGCGGGGCAAGAACAAGTTTTCGTGAAAAGGACCACCCCATTGCATAATTGAGGAAGAAATATATAATAAAGATCGTAAATATGTTAAGTGTAAAATATTTTGTAAAAGAAAGTAGTCGACTAAAAAGCACCACACGCCCAGTGTAATTTGAACACCCAAAATGTCACTTTCAGTTTGGGCTTTTTTTCTATAATGAGGGGAAGTAAAAAAAAAAAAAGAAAGAAATTGCATAGGCAATGGAAATGGGCATACACTATCATTCATCAAGGTTTCAAAAATTTATCCCTCGCGGATCTCAAATTGCAAAAATAACGTTAAAAAACATTTGAACTCAGCGAAAACTTTTTTTTTTTTTTTTTTTTTTTTTCATAACTTAAGGTTTCTAGTCCCTTTCGATATACTGGGATACTGGTGGCTTTAAGTGGCTTCAAGTTGAATTTTATTATTTTGATTTCTAAAGCTGCTCAACATTTTGAATCGCCGCAAGAAAGGAAAACTAGAGGACCATTGGTCCTGTAGCTCACCTGAGAGATTATCACATTGTAAGCTCATGAGATTTAAATTAAGTGAGAATCGACCAATGAAAGTCTATGCATGGACACTATTGACCCCCGGGGCATGGCCAAATTTGACCCAGGGGCATGGCTGGCACAATTTATAATGGGGACTACCAAACATTGCTACATACAAAATATAGAAGCTCTGGGCCTTTTGGTTTCAGAGAAGAAGATTTTTGTTAGTTTTTCCCATTGTAAGTCTATGGAGAATATCTACCCCCGGGGCGTGGCCAAATTTGACCCCAGGGACATGGCTGGCACAATTTATGTAGAGGACCATTAGCCATTGCCACATACAAAATATCAAAGCTGTGTGCCCTGTGGTTTCAGAGAAGAAGATTTTTGAATTTTTTTCCCATACCAAGTCTATTGAGACTATCAACCTCCGGGGCCTGGCCAAATTTGACCCCAGGGGCATGAATGGCACAATTTATGTAGAGGACCATTAGCCATTGCTACATACCAAATATCAAAGCTGTGGGCCTAGTGGTTTCAGAGAAGAAGATTTTTAAAAAATCTTTCCCATAGTAAGTCTATTGAGACTATCAACCCCCGGGGCGTGGCCAAATTTGACCCCAGGGGCATGAATGGCACAATTTATGTAGAGGACCATTAGCCATTGCTACATACCAAATATCAAAGCTGTGGGCCCTATAGTGGTTTCAGAGAAGAAGATGTTTTTAGTTTTTCCTATTGTAGGTCTATGGAGACTATCGACCCCCGGGGCGTGGCCAAATTTGACCCCGGGGACATGATTGGCACAATTTATGTAGAGGACCATTAGCCATTACCACATACAAAATATCAAAGCTGTGGGCCCTGTAGTTTCAGAGAAGAAGATTTTTTAATTTTTTTCCCATAGTAAGTCTATGGAGACTATCAACCCCCGGGGCGTGGCCAAATTTGACCCCAGGGGCATGAATGGCATAATTGATGTAGAGGACCATTAGCCATTGCTACATACCAAATATCAAAGCTGTTGGCCAAGTGGTTTCAGAAAAGAAGATTTTTTTAGTTTTTTTCCTATTGTAGGTCTATGGAGACTATCGACCCCCGGGGCATGGCCAAATTTGACCCCAGGGGCATGATTGGCACAATTTTTGTAGAGGACCATTAGCCATTGCCACCTACAAAATATCAAAGCTGTGGGCCCTGTGGTTTCAGAGAAGAAGATTTTTTTTTTTTTCCCATAGTAAGTCTATGAAGACTATCAACCCCCGGGGCGTGGCCAAATTTGACCCCAGGGGCATGAATGGCACAATTTATGTAGAGGACCATTAGCCATTGCTACATACCAAATATCAAAGCTGTGGGCCTAGTGGTTTCAGAGAATTTTTTTTAGTTTTTCCCATTGTAAGTCTATGGGACCTATCTGTTGCCATGGAAACCACAATTTTGATACAATCTGCTCCAAAACCTAATGCCATCAATCCTCCAACCCAATTATGGTTCACATTAAATTTGATCAAGATCGGCCCACTAGCTTCAGAAATATTCTTCTTTGAAATTGTGGACGGACGACGACGACGACGGACGACGGATGCCTGCCTATCCTATAAGCTCACCTGTGAGCCTTCGGCTCAGGTGATGAGCCTTCGGCTCAGGTGAGCTAAAAAGTTCTTCACTTGCTATGCAAAAAAAGCAGGATATTCTAAACTAATAACCAGCGCCTTTGTTCTCGCTTGAACAGACAGTACAATTCCTCTCCTTCTTAAATCCGAAATTTCAAGCTTATGGCCTGCTTCTGTGACTGTACAGGTTGGTTTGTGCTGGACCTGGTCGGAACCCAAATTGTTGGTTTTCTCACGCATAGGCTCAAATATCTTTATTTAACCAAATCAAATCACAGACGATGAACCTCCGTTTTTGTGTCGC
Source organism: Rugalucina vietnamica (assembly GCA_964017185.1). Lineage (NCBI taxonomy): Eukaryota > Metazoa > Mollusca > Bivalvia > Lucinida > Lucinidae > Rugalucina > Rugalucina vietnamica. Next base: position 35,542,920 of record OZ024875.1, read on the forward strand.
TAACAAAAATGAGCAAAAAAAAAGTTTATATATTCTGTTGCTCCATAATATGCATATCCGTCTTCTATCATGCTGACAGCGTTTGCAAATGAAGACATGTATCCGAAAGACCATTTGAGATTTAAACAAAAGATGAAGCAGTTTCGCTCTGTGGGCGGTGTCCCCTTGGCCAGCACCGCATAAATATAGAGGCGACTTTCTCCCTGATCCCTTTCGACATTAAACAGTAAATAAGGAAGATCACGAAGTAACTGACATACAAGATAATATCGAAAACAAATGCGACAGACTGAAAAGTTTCGACTGAAATTATGAATAGTTTAGTCGATATTTTCAGCGCGTAAAGAGACATCAGTATTCCTGTTGACAGCTCGACGCCCACCACAATCAACGCGATTATGACGACGATGACGCTCAATCGACGTCGATCGGTTCTCGTTTTCACGTTGTCTTTGTTCGCCTGGAGCAAGATGGTGTCCGTCTTGAGAATTTCTCTTACCAACATGATAACGAATGTAACAATCAGTATCGAAGGTAACAGGTTAGCAACGACTATCCTTCCCCACGTGAATAGTTGTTCATACAATACTCTATCTCCGACCCAATCAGCATGAGCGGACCTGCATGTTTCGATCTGCTTCCCAAACTGAAAATTCGCAGGGATTGTGACTTTAAGGAATACTCTATCGAAGAAACGGTAGACATGAAAAGCAGTTACAGTAACAAGAGTTACAGTAACGGAGATAACCGAGCAACGTATGTTAACAAATTGTCTTGTAGTTAACGGCATGGCTACACAGAGCCATCTTTGGCAGGATAACACCACTGTTAGCCATACAGAAATCGCATGAGGCACTGCTGATAAGCGTTCCAGTATATACATAATTTTGCAAGACGAAAATGGCAAGAAACCATGATTTTCACCAGTCGATTTGTACAGATAGGAAATTTCTGCTACACTCGACCCCATTGTTATGACATCCGCCGTTGCTATGGCAGTAAGGATCACGAGCGTAGATCTACCAATCCGAGTTCCTTGGCGAAACTGAATTCCTAGAACTAGAACGAATAAGATAGTAGTGCCCAAACATACACCCAACACTATGGGATACACATATTTGTATCTCAAATTTATGAAACTCTGGTTTCCATAGATAGTAAGACGTTTATCACTGTCCCTTCCTTTCACATTCTTTTTCAATTCATTGTTTGAAACGTTCGATTTGCCTTCTGTCTCTGATGAATAATTTGAGTCACTTCCTTTAGAATAACTAGAAGGCGTTGTTGTATAATTGGAGATACCTGCCCAACGCAACCCTGTCCATCCACTTGGTGTATAAGTACCGAACAAAAATGTCGAGAACGTGGTCGAATTCAAAGTAGCAGAGGTCGATGTGGAAGTGGTCGAAGTGGACTCTGTGTCACTTTCTGGCGCTTCATAATTATCAAATATATTCAGCACGAGACCTCGGACCAGGAATCCATCACAGAGGGGTGCTGTTGACATTAGCATCAAAATGTAGTTAAACAACATGATTTCTCTTTTATATTCTTCTATATAGCACGGATGCAGTTGTTTAAGTCGTATTCAGTATGTACGCGTTTGTCAGTGTTAAATGTTGTATTTCGTCTATCATTTATCAGTTTTACAGATGTCCTTGTTTTTGTCCTTTGTCAAGTTTCGTATTTAAAGAAATCCAATCATATTCACTTAATCCTTGATTCCATGGTTAACAATTTCAGCAACATAGATATGCAATAAAAATCACACAAATATTACCGGTTCAAAAATGATCAAAACATTCTCTATCTTATTAGCAGTCACAGTTTTAGTTTTTTAACCGCTTGTAAAAATAAGTCTGTCACCAGTAGCTTCCTCAGGAAAACATGTCCGTGTAATGTATACCCCCTTAAACCCCACTTTTATATAGTAAAACTGGAGTATGCAGGGGTATACCTATTTTTCTTATTTTTGCTCCAAAACATAGATTGTGGGTACTCGTTAGAACCGCCTCGCTGAGGCGGTTCTAACGTGTACACACAATCTATGTTTTGAGCAAAAATAAGAAAAATAAAAAAAAAATCCACTGAAAATTTTCATTTTTTACAACTTAAAAATCTCTGTATATTGCATGGGCGTGTTTTCATAATGTTTATTATGATGAATGCGTAGGCCCTGAAACACGTTTAACACACACTTGCATTGGCACTTTGCTTATGGCGAATTAATGCCATTAGTGTGATTTAGAAACAATTATATCATGAATAATTTGTATTTCTGACAGGACTTATAGGCGTAATATGTCATGGGATTTACTAACATTTTAACTATCGAATAGCTTTGGCTTATATTATGAAACTTGCCATAAATAAAGGCTGACGGATGTATGGCAAAAGTAAATTGTTAGCAATAACTGCGGAGATATGGTGCCATCAAAACCCTTTTCCAGCCCCGTAAAATTAGATAGAAAACAGCCAACTACAAACCGGACAAAAATACAACCATGACAACGTGATTCATCAACAAAGTAGGATGGCGACCATAGAGCTAATCGAGGCGCACAGAAGGAAACCGTAGATCTAACATAAAAAAGTAGGATGGCGACCATAGAGCTAATCGAGGCGCACAGAAGGAAACCGTAGATCTAACATAACTTGAAAAATCAGCAACGCAGCAACATGGAGATCTCATAGATTAGATGGCTGTCACTCAAGGAAGCTTAACCGAACTCATCAAACTTAAACATCAGGAAAACATATCCATGAAAAGAATACCCCCTTAAACCCCACTTTTATATAGCAAAACTGGGGTATGCGGGGGTATACCTATTTTTCTTATTTTTGCCCCAAAACATAGACTGTGGGTACTCGCTGAGGCGGTTCTAACGTGTACACATAATCTATGTTTTGAGCAAAAATAAGAAAAACATCAAAATTTTTGTACTGAATTTTTTCATTTTTTACATCTTGCGAAATTCTGTATATCACATGGGCGTGTTATCGTAATGAGGTAGAGACAGTACTTCTTCCATCGTAGATGCCGACAAACGATCTGGGATTCTTAATTGTTCACTTTATCTTTGTGAGGAGGCACAAAGTAGTAATTAATAAGAACCACATCAGACGAACCGCTTTCGAACGGTCAGCAATGACGGTACACGTGTAAGTCACGACTCACGACATGCGAATAAATTATAGAAACTAGTACGTATATCACCTAAAAGAATAGCTACGGTTTTAAATATACAAGTAAATATTTTCAGAAATTCAACAATCCGAAATCTTGAAATTTTAAATTTTGGAAGTAACGTTAGTGGAAATCTCAAAATCGGCGACTATGCACTAGCTGCCCCCTATTTTTTTTTTTTTTTTTTTTTTTTTTTTTTTCATATAATCTTGAACGGCTGTCTAATTAAGTGGTCCATGCTATTGCATATTTTGTAAAATATGAATTAAACGGTCATTAGAATTGAAATCATATATTTCTATGCGGGACATAGACCGGGGACATAGACAACAATTTAGCTCCATATATAACGCCACAGAACGCTGCGTCCCATCTGAGGCTCTTCTGTTTGCTTGGAGGATTTTCATCGAAAAATAGAATACAATTTCAAAATCACCCCTTATGCCCGCAAAAATGACAGTGGACTTATCCAACTGATAATGGTGGGCAAGATCGGTAAATTTCAAAAGCAAAATCACCAATCAAACTGAACATTTAATAATTCAAAGACGTACAAAAATATTTGCACATGGTAGAGAGAAACCCCCACTTCATACAGATTTAACATATTCGTAATTTAAAGGGTGGAAAAGCCTGGAATTGTGCATTAGCCCTTATTCGTCATAGGAATGTGCGCCTATTGTCCCAGCTTTCATATGTTCAAAGGTATGCACTCCTATCCCAGTCTTTGTATCACAGATGAAATATCAAATAACAAATCGGTTTGCCCTGGAAGCAGTCCGTTCTCGATGCATACATATATAGTTTCCTGTTGTTTAAAGTCTCTCTGTCCTAAAACTTTCGGAAGTCACCAAGAACTTCGGCGATGACCGTTTACTTTAGTTTGAATTTAGTCACGGATCCAAATTCCAAAATGTGTTTATTGGATCCGAGATTTAGTCATCATCATTCGAGTCCGCTAACTGATTGATCTGCTGTCTTATCTCAGAGCGTTGATTCAGCAGACCGCGCAGTTCTGTTGCCACGTGGCCCAGTCGTCTGCCAAGCTCGCGCACTTCTTGTAGCTGTTCCTGCCGTCTGCGTTCACGTTCTTCCTGAAAGTCCGTCAGATCTCGCCTTCCGCGATCAAGTTCAACTGAAAATGCATTCATGAGCAAGTCTAGTCTTTGTCTGCTTTCGTTCAGTCTGTCACGAATCATTCCGAAACCTGCTGGGCGGCCGGGAATTCTATGGACCCGAGCGTTTTCAAAGGTAAATCGCACTGGCCTCTCCAACGGCGTAACAGACTCGCTAGAATTGTTGTTTATATCCATGGATTCTGTGGTCACAGACTGTTCTGTGTTTTCATTGTTTGGCACAGGGTTATTAGCATTCACGTTATTCACAATACTGGGTAAAGTTGGCATTCGTCTTGGTGTTCGTCCACTTGGTCTTGGAATAGCAGGCGGTCTTGGAGAAAATTGTAAGTCTGCATTATTGTTACTTGTGCTATCAGCATTAGCAGCCTCGTTTGAGCTTACTGTTCCATCATTTTGTATTCGTGCACGTGATGTCAGCCTATTATTAAGGCCAGTTGCGGTGACACCTGAACGTCTGTTTTGGGAGTTCGTTCTTGTATTGGAATGTCGTTGTCTACTTCGGGTTCTCGATCGTGTCGATGTGTTTGTTGATGTCGTTGCCTGTCTTCGTTCGTTGTTATTGGCACCCGTTGCAGACACAGGGATGCGCGTATTTGTTTGAGACGATGTGCTCGTGCCAGCACGTGCTCGAACGGAAGTAGACGGCGCTACATTTGTTTCAATCCTTGAGGTCGGTCTTGACCTTGCCGTATTGGTTACCGGTGGTAGATCTGGGACAGACTCGGGTTCAGCAATTGATTGTCTAGGGCTCTCAGGCACTGGACGGAATTTACTGTACGTTGTATGTTGGTGGGACGGAAGATATTTCAAGATACCAGTCCATGTACACGTCTTCATGGGACATTTGACTCTCAGGAGGTTGATCTGATCGTCCAGGTCGTGATTTCTGACGTAGTCACCGTCAGCCCGACACACCGGGCACTTGTCGTGGTTGACTGGATTTCCACTCGTTGACCAAACAAAAATGCAGGAGTAGCAGAACCTGTGCTTGTTTACGCACTGCCGAACCTCCTTCATTATTTGATAACTGAAAAAGAAATGACAACATAAAATTAATCATAAAATGCAAGCATGGCAATACGAAGTGACCGTGATCCAGGCAAACGTGTCGTTAACGCAAAAAGTGAACGCGAGCGCTTGGAACCCTGTTCTACATTTTCCGACAACCACCACGAAGCAACTTTCAGCAGCAGCAAGTGTTTGATTTGTCGCTTTACATTTCGTTTAACGTTTCTTGTCAATACATGGCACTCAGATGCCAAGTAAAGCGTTGTGTTCCTATGGTACTAGAGTCGATCTCAACCTCTGGGTTCGGATTCTGACGCCCATTTACTGAGACACCGCACTTTCACTGAGGAACGCGAGGTTTTACTAGTTTGTATGTGTTGTGGTTTAACTTCCCATTTAGTCTAAATTAACATTTTGCAGTTATGTCGGGAGACAGACAGACAGACAGACAGACAGACAGACAGACAGACACAAAAATACGCACCATATTGAGCATTCGAACTTTTCCTTCTCCTCCTCTAGCAGATCTAGGAAAATCTCCTCTGGATGTCCTCCTGGCTTGACCCTCGGGACCGACAGAGTCCGGAGCATAACCTCCAAGAGAGCGATCAGTGGTTCCGAGTTGACCGCCGCCATGTTGAAATCTCTCCAAGAGACCAAAATCTATTACAACCTTATGAATTTTTCATGTTAACACCTTTATCAGTTGATCGATTCGCACGTACAGTTGCCTATCATTGTCCCCTCTATTACGCTAAATTGCACGCAACTCAACTCAGATCAGCAGCGGTTCGTTTTGTGCAATTTAATCCGGCTTATGCAACGATCGGCATTTTAAAATAAAAACAGTTATTCAAATATAGATCTATCAGCCTATTTTGTCTATAAACCATTCAAACTTAAGGTATGAAATCAATAGATATCGATCACTTTAAAAGGAAGGTCAGTTCATGTTCCAATAAAAGTACTCGCGAAAAATCCTACAAAATTGCAATCTGCAAACGACATGCAAGACTTAACAGCAGTCTGCTGTGTTAGCATGCTTACCAACTCACAAGAGAACGAGAACGCATTCGTGTGTTTAAAACGTTTATCAACAGATGAGTGTAACAATGAAAAAGAAAAGAAAATCGTTTTGCATGGTGCGTCTTTTATCACTATCGACCATGCCATAAATGGATTAAATGTACATACAGAACATTTAAATGAATATAAAATCGTTCAGCAATTAGTCTGGGCCATATCTTATCGAAATACGTGATCGACCAGTAATACCGTGCAAAAAATTACAGTTTCTCACTTACAGATTATAGATGCAAAACGCCTGAAGAGCTTAAAGAGAGGCACATACTGCAAAGTTCCAAATATGCATACATTTAAAAACTTTATGTATGCCTATTGTTGAGTTCGCCCATGTGTTGCGCAGTTACAGTACCGTCACTGTGCAGGAAGAACATGACAATTACAAACACATGTATGTTATGGCGGCCCCCGTGGCCATCTCACCGCTGTGTCTGGTGTGGGTTCGAGCCCCGCTCTGCCTCCCTCCCCTCTGATTTCAGATGTGAACTAGATGGGTAGAATCGGGTTACAACAGACATCATGTGCAAAAACGCGTTCACTTCGTACTGAAGAGAAACACGCAAGTTCTCATCATACTGGAGAGAAACCGAGTCCTCGTTGACTACATAAATGCCTAAAATGCGTGTTATAGCCATTATCAAGATTCACCAGGACTTACCAGACCCTTATATGAGTAAAACTGGCACCATAAGCGCAAGTTTCAGGTTTCCATATTTTAAACCCCATCTGTTAGAGTCACTTCTCCGATCTCGAGTCTCCGATATCCGATGCTAATACATACTGGCGATCACTTCTTTGTTGTGAAAGATTGATAAATGATCATAAATGCAACGAATTGTTCTATCACTCTGTTTTGCGTATGTTTTTATGATATTCCCCATCAGGTGGCTACATGTATATGTAACAGGTGAAAAATATGCTAATCACCTTTTGCCCCGGCCGAGGATCGAACCAGGATCTCTTGCGTGCTATACCAACACTCTACCGCGTCGCTGTAAAAGCCGGCTTGTATCGCAAGGCGATACAATAATGTTATTAATCAAGTTATTTCGTATTGGACCTGTAACTGGTCCAATACGAAATAACTTGATTAATAACATTATATTATTATACCTAGCACTACTACATATATCAATTACGGCTTTGTAGTTCTGTGAATGTATGCATGCATTTTTGCCAAAATTATTGTTATTCTCCAGTTTAGTTTGGAATCAGAGAGGTTTTAGCCGTGTAAAATCGATTTAAGCCCGCCAGTAACTTTTTGTTACTGATCGTTCCAAGTCGATACTTCTGTGGTGGTTCTTTTTGTTTCATGTCTTGGTGTTTAATATTTTTGTGCTGTTGGCGCCTTATGTATGTTTTCATATTTTTAGTTAAGTTAGGGTAACTGAGTGGCCACCTATTGGGAAAATAGCTGCCCATTCGGCTTACGAAATGTTTTCATGGTATAGGTACCTGATTGTTAGTTTGGTTTTTTCCCACCTCGGGTTTTTGGAGTGGGAATCTTTTGCTGATTGCGCCATTTCCTGATCTTTGCCTACTTGTACCTTTTTAATGGTTACCATGATGCCACAGGAGGTATTCACAATGCGGTGACTCGTCGCACCCATACGTTCGGTTCGGTATTGCTCGACATCGTTGGAACAGCTGCAGAGGCTGGTAACAAGGTTCTACATTGTCCCTGGGGTCACTTCACTCTGTGCATCGCATACTGACTGTTTATTCCAATAGTTTTCAGCAATTAGAATCTATGCGATATTGCTCCGGATAGTTGATAGATGCGGTTGGTATCAAAGTTTACATATCTGCTAACGGCCAAGTGTACAGCTGACATGGTTGCCCCGTTCACTTCTCCAGCCAGTGTAAAATTCAATGTAAAGTTGAAGTAATGAGGACCATGAGCAGCATTGACAATTAGCGTCAGTTTGATCATAAAAAGCAATAATTTGGTTACATGGGAAGCCTCAATGCTTATTTTCAAAGTAAAGGTATATGCTTACGGCCAAGGGTACAGCTTACATACATTATACTAATGCATTAGACAAATAATACCAGTGATCCATTTACAGAAAGGTCTAGATTGATTACTTGTCCTGCAAAAATGGGAACACCAAATGAAGATCTACATGTACAATGTATAATTTATATCCAATATCTGTTTAAAATATGTATGAGGGACTGAATGAGATTTGCTAATTAGCAAATAATTATGAGTCCTAAATTTTAATGAATAGAAGAAATCTTTTATAGAAAATTTTACTGGTTAGCAAATTGAACATAGCTAATGATTAGGGAATTCAGGCAAAAAAAAATCATATTGTATGACTAATTGTGATATTACACACGGGTGAAAGTTTTCAGTATTAATACTGAATTCAGTATTGTGAAGATTTTTCGCCAATGTATTTGTATAGGAAAACCCTTGTTTTCAGTATTGGAAAAATGGCTTTTCAGTATTGAGATTTTTTTTAAACTTTCACCCATGTATTACAGAATATTATTGTGGAATGGCACATTTTCAAATTAACCATTAGCGATTTTGAAGGAAATATGACATATTACAGTCAAATTAAAACTCAAGACTTTTTCTCACCTTTTTGGGAAACTTTTGGTACTGATAAAAGTGGGGAAAAGAGGCTTGATTTTGTGAAGAAAAAATGGCATGATTTTTTGCCAAATTGTGAAAATTTACCTTTTAAATTGGGACTTTCAGCTAAATGATAATGTTGCAGGTCAATTGGCAATTTTTTCAGCCAATTGAAATAAAATTTGGTGCCAGAAACCAGACCCAGATTTGTAAAGGGAAAAAGCCCTGAGACTAAACCATCTTGTGAACTTACCGCAGTTGTGCCCCCTAAGTTTTAATAATGCAGATAATTAGACATACTAGCTGGCTATAGTACAACTGCACTTGTTAATTCCTTGGGACTTTCCTGACATCACTGAAAAATTGTTGACTGGAACATTAAACCAAAAAAAAAAAAAAAAAAAAAATACAAACAAATACATGTACTGTGTTTGCCAACTGAGTCATATTATAATTACTATAACATTCCATTTTAGGGAGATTATTATGGACTAATATTTTGGAAATTTATGGCAAGAAATGTTCATAATAAATACAAATGTAAGTTTAGAATATATATTAGTAATAACCATATGGAATATTCAGGTAAAATTTCAGATTACTGATAAGCAGCTGTAAACATAGTGCTTTTCATTTTCTGCTTTTAGCTGGCCTGATAGTATTAAAGGTGCAGTACATTTGTACATGTGGAATGTAGATCTGATCTTCATGTAGTGCAATACACTTGTATTTTTCAGTTTTAGTGTTCATTTTTCTCTTATTCTTGAGAAATTTTATTTTTCTATATGATGTATGTTGTTGTGCACACCATGCTTTAATACCCCAGCAGGCACATGACGTCAGATGGACGCCATGACGTCGCATCGACGTTGATATGACGTCATTATGACGTCATGTGCCTGCTGGGACATGTATTAGACCATTAATATTGTGCTACTTGGATACAGTATTTCATCTTTGTTAACAGTTTTCTGAAAACAGCATCTAAGTATATTCAAAATGTTTTCTTAAATATGGATGATTATGAATGATTTCTGAGAAATTTTGCTTTTTTCTGGCCATAAGCATATTTTAAAAAAAAAAAAAAAGAAATTTGCAGCTTACCGTATTCCTTCTTATTAGCGCATAGTGTGCTTAACTTTTCAAAATAATTTAAAGTTAACAAGTTAGCGTTCTAATAAGCGCACACTACCAACCGAAACAGCACTTTTGAAGTTAAAAGTTAAGTTTTAATGCGGTTAATACGGTATTTTTGTGTAAAAAATGTGTAAAACACCATTATGGTAGTCTAGCACTGTGCGCTTTAGCACATTTTTTGGAAACGTCCCGGGTGTGCGCTTATTGGAGCATGTGCACTAATTAGAATGAATATGGTAGTGGTACTTTAGCAACAAATGTAAACTATAATCTTAAATTTTCAAAATTAATCACAGAACAGCAAGTTCGATAGAAAAATAATACATTTCTGAAAAACAAGAAAGCATGAGCACTAAACCTATAATCAGTGATACTATTGCACCCCATGTATTCAGGTAGTAGATCTGATCTTGTGCCATATGTTTATACAGAATTAATGCATAATGGATGGAGTGTGGTGATAAAGATAATTATATAAAGCTACAGGTAAGTAAAAGTTAATTGTGTATTACATGCATGCACTAGATAACCTGCAGGGGTTGATCATTATCTGGTTGAATCAAGTTATAGTATCATTTCCTGGAAATCTGAAACATTCAATGGACATTGCATACCAGAAAGTAGTAGGGTTGTAGTAACACTATGATTTTGGATAAGACTAAACCAGACTCATATGTAAGGGACTGCACAGCTAGCCAATAACCCTACTTTTTGGAGGCATGACCACATCTTGGATTAATTAGAATGAACAATTTATCAAACTGTACATATTTAACTATCATTTTGATATTAAGTATAAGGACGGGGATCTGCACAAACATGAAAAATGGGGATGGGAGAGTTTGGGCTGTATTAAAATCTTCAAACCATCAAAAATGATGCTGAATTCCCTTCTGCTGTGTGCGAAACAATGTTTCATGCATCTTTTATCATGATGTGCCTTTAGAATGCAACAGTATGGAAGTGTGCCCAGAATCATTGCTTTATTGATCCAGTAGGTGATAACCTGTAATTGTGATTTATTACAAGTTTTACTAGAATTTTCACAGTAACCAGGTAACAGGATAAACAGATATAGTTTTTGGATAATGTGTATGTACCATTGAAGCTTTTGAAAATCATTACTGCTTTTATTATAATTTGTGGATAACTGTATAATTCCCTAAAAAGCTACATGTACATGTTATGGGTAAGTTTGAAAAAATGCTTCACAATATACCCCAAATACTGGGATTAAACTTATCTACTATACCCAGGTGTTTTCTAAGCTTCATTGATGACTCATATTTTTCACCTGAAGTCATATTGTTCTTCTTTCCTGCTGGTTGCTGGGGAAACACAGTCTAAACATTACATAAAGATTAAAATACATCTACAGGTAAATAAAACAGTTCCAGGTGTGCTCTTCAAAAGCTGGAAGATTCAGGTCATTTATAATAATCTGGAAATCGGAGCAGTTTTCTAAACATAAAAAATACATACATGTACGTCAAGTTAAACTCTCTTGATACTCAAGTAAAGACATGTATGACTAAACAGGACAATATGTCAGATTCCCTTGATAAAATCCTTGACATAGTCAGTCGTCTCTATGAAAAGGTTGAGGATATCGAGAAACCAAGTGAAGTTATGACAGATGGAAATGAAATGATTATAATACAGGACCTTCCAAACCACAAAGGTGCGCAAATATATTCAAGGTCATCTAATGATACAATTAACATGTCAGTTAGTTCAGAAAAATCTGAGGAAGTGACACAAAGGAATTCCACAACTGAAAATGAAACACAACACACAAATACTGATAGAACAGAATTGATAGGACAGAATAATGGTTCTGAAAACACACAAATGCCCTTAAACAATCATAGTCATGAAGAGCTTCAACAAAATGGCAGCATAATCACATGTGATAACTTAATCATTAGTGATAGCATGTTAAGAAGGATTAATCCTCGGAAATTTTCCCCCCGACAAATAACAGTTAAAAAATTTGTGAGTGGTGGGATCACCGCTGGCACTAATTTTATAACTCAACAGGGTGTTCATTATAAACCTAAAAAGGTTCTAATTCACATTGGCACCAGGGATCTACCCCATAATACGCTTACGGAGGAACTTTACAATAGAATGGTAGAAACTGCAGTTAAAACATGGGACACAGCCGAGATATATATACTACCCATATTGGAAAGAAAGGACCTCACACAGAACATTGTAAATGAAGCAAACCATGTAATAAAAGTAGTATGTGACAGACATAATGTAACCCTTATGAACCACTTCAAGGTGGAACCAAACATGTACTATGATCAAGTTCATTTGAACGATAGAATAGGATTGCCTCGACTAATACAACATATAAAAATCGGAATGAATTTGGCAAGGTACTCTTACAGGTCTAAAGTTCAAAATCAACCTGTTGAAAACTCACACGAAAGGGGCCAAGCTGGTCAACCCTCATCTACATATGCTGATTCAACATTTGCTAGTAGTTATAATACCATAATTAGACCCTCAGAAGCACCAGCAAGGGATATTTATTCAACAGCCAACATTCAAAATACTCCTATGACTCCATGGTCATATACTGGGATTCCCAATGTACCAATAGTGCCTCCAACACTAAACCAAAACATTCCATGGATGTATCAGTGGCCAGTTCGGAATATGCACATTCCGAACCAATTACATGTATCTCAGCAGTTGGCAGTGTAATGGTACTGATAATAGATATCATTTAATTTTTAATACATTTTGAACAACTAGTGCTGACAGACTGTGACTGAGATTACTATAATATTGCGTTGAGCAATTCAAGATAAGTTACTTATGAATAGTATTCATTCAAAATAATAGAATCTAGTACGAAGATAATAAAATGCAGTACTTGATGGGATGGATAAAGGATAATTAGACAATTATCTAGTCATTCTGGTACCCACCTAGTATTTAATTCTTATTGTTGACTCATATTCATAATGAGCAGTCGGTTTCAAATAGACCAAACCATGAATGCAAGTTGATGCAACAAACTAGTCATTTTGATATTCATCTAGTCTTTAATATGCTTTTTCGTGCGTCTTGATGCATTGTTTTATGTTGATGGTATAGGCCATATGTAACATGATTTTAGTTGTTTCAGTCTATAATCATAGCAACATGAGGTCCAACATATTGAAAATGTAGTACACAACTACACATGATATGAATATTAGTTGGTGATGATATAAAAAATCACAATTGTTTTTATAGCATTCTTCTATAAATGTATTTTAAGATAATAAGACATTTCATTAGAATAAATTACTATATGAGATATATACAAAGAATGGTAAAATACACAGAGTACTTGTTACATAAATATATGTTTGTTTTTCATGTTAAACAGTGTTGGAATTGCTACTCTTGATTTCATATCTTATACAATACAACAGCAAGATAAGGTAGAACACAGTCATGTGCTGCAAAGAGAATGATTTTTATAAATGTATTGCATAACTATTTTGTACTATGGCAGCTTGCATAACTATTTTGTACTATGGCAGCACATTATTTCATTTTGAAACGACAAACACTCAAGTTATTGTTATTTAGTCATTTAATGACATACAAGTCAATACCTCTTTTCTTGAGGAAACATTTTTCAAGTGAGTCAACTTCTAGAACATTTTAATGAATGCATTGAAATGACTCTTATAGAAATGTTTAAATTAACGAATAGCCAACATTAAGTTTTCTAATAGATAAAAGTTTCCTTTAAAATGTAAGCATCTTCCCAAAACCAATATTGCTTATAGCATGCCAAGACATTCCTCACTTCCCACTTCAACTTTGAAGTTTGGGATGTGGAACATTGAAGGGTTAAATTATGATAAAATCAATGATTCATATTTTAATGATCTTATATCCAATATGCACATCATCAGTTTTGTTGAAACATGGAGCGATGGTAGTCAGGATCTTAGTGTACCAGGTTTTGACCTTATTCATAGGACTTCAAGGAAGCGAAATAAAAAAGCAAGACGTAATTCTGGAGGTATATCAGTTTATATCAAACACAGTCTCAACAAAGGAGTTAAACCCTTAAAAAATAAACACACTGATATAACATGGATAAAATTAGATCACTTGTACTTTCATCTGAAAAAAGACATTTACCTTGCATCTGTTTATATATCTCCTGAACATACTAGTGGTAATGTCCCTGACATAGACTCTGTTTATTCCCAGCTTTTACAAGATATAGAAGTGTATTCAAAATATGGAGATATAGTAATACAAGGTGACTTTAATGCTTACACAAGTACAGACCCAGACTATATAATGGCAGATGAAATCACATTTGCAAATTATTCAGACAACCATTATGTTTCAGATACAAATTTACCTAGAAATAACTTAGACACAAAACATTCAAATAATAGTGGCAAATTATTATTAAGCATTTGTAGAGAAACAAGTCTCCGAATAATTAATGGTAGAATGATAGGAGACCTACTTGGTAATTTTACCAGTATACATTACAATGGGTGTAGTGTAGTGGATTACACTCTAGTATCTGAAAGTTTATTGAAATCTGTCATACACTTTAAAGTTCATGATTTTACAGCATTATCAGATCACTGCCCTATAGTATGCTCTATTAAGACAGCAGGTGAATCCCATATTTTTACAGAAAAAGTAAAACTTGATTCTCTACCCGGAAAATTTCTATGGAATACTGACTCTATTGAATCATATTCAAAAAATATAAGTCACCCAGACATTCGTAAAAGATTTCAAGATTTTGAAAATAAAGAATTCACAGACACTGATGCCTCTGTTGAAGCGTTTAATAACATCTTATTAGATGTTGCCAAATCATCAACTAAATACATTCAGAACTTAAATATGAAAGCGAAAAGAAAAAAGAACAAACCCTGGTTTAATCAGTCATGCAAAGACATGAGAAATATACTGAAAAAATATGAAAAGCTTGTGCGGAAAAATCCCTCTGATGGGTCATATAGACATGCATTTTATTCTTATAGATCAAAATTTAGAAGATTGTGTAACTATCAAGCTAAGATGTTCAATCAATCTGTTTTAAACGACATAAGTAAAAACATGGATTCAAATCCAAAAACATTTTGGAATCTTCTCAATAAATTAAGTAAATCAACCACAAAATCTGTTGGAGAAAATATACAAGAAGGTAAATTTATAGATTTTTTCACGAATCTAAATTCAGCTGAAACTGTTAATAACGAATTTCAGTCAAATGTTGTAACTCAACTGCATGCTATGGAGGCTCAGAATACTCAGTTTAGCTCAGCCAATGATGATTTGAATAAAGAAATCAATACAAATGAAATAATGAAAGCCATCAAAAGTCTTAAAAATGGTAAAAGTGCATCTGGTGACAATATTACAAATGAAATGTTAAAAAATGGTTCTTCTGTATTCATTAATGCATTGAAAAAGCTTTTTAATTATATTTTTGATGCTGGTAAATTCCCATCATTTTGGAATGAAAGCTATATAGTATTAATACATAAAAAAGGAAGTAAAAATGACCCAGCAAATTACAGAGGAATCTCCTTAACATCATGTCTTGGAAAACTCTTCAATAAAGTGATCAATGCTCGACTTTTAGAATATGTAGATACTAAAAAACTTATTAAGTTATAACCAGATAGGTTTCAAACAAAATTCAAGAACATGTGACCATATACTTACACTAAAATCAATCATTGATTTCCAGAAGTCTAAAAAGAAAAAAGTATTTGCAGCCTTTATTGATCTGCGCAAGGCGTTTGATACTGTTTGGCGAGATGGTTTGTTCTACAAAATATTACTTAATGGTATCAATGGAAGAGTTTATAATATTATTCGCTCTATGTATACCGATAACATATGTAAAATTAAATTTGCTCATGGATTAAGTAAACAATTTCCATCAACCTGTGGAGTAAAACAAGGAGATGTTTTGAGTCCCATACTTTTTAATTTGTTTATTGATGACCTGGTGAAAAATTTAAACTCTTGTCCATCTGGAGCAATTTCAGTTAATGGACTTTCAATAAATTCGCTTTTATATGCAGATGATATTGTTTTATTGGCAAACAGTCAAGAAGCTTTACAGACTTATCTTGATATATTAAATGATTTTTGTACCTCATGGAAACTGCATATCAATACTGACAAATCAAAAGTAGTAGTTTTTAACTCAGATGGAAAACAGTACTTAGATACGTTTAAGTGTGCAAATAGTAGATTGGAAACAAGTAGCTCCTACTGTTATTTAGGGGTCACATTTAAATATACAGGGTCTTTGACACATACAAGCATGTTATTGATGGAAAAAGCTAAAAAAGCATTTTTTAAAATTAAAAATACAATTGGACTCGACAACCCATGCAATCTTTTGGAAAAGCTGTTTGATAACCTTGTTGTTCCTGTGATGTTGTACTGTAGTGAAATATGGGGCATTGCTTCTCCAGTAAATGACTCGACCCCTTATGAACATCTACATTTAAAATTTATAAAAGAAATCCTAGGGGTTCATAGTAAAGCTTCAAATGATGCATGTCGAGCAGAATTAAATAGATTACCTTTAAGATATAAGATTTTAACTTCGGCCTGTACTTACTGGAATCACTTATGGTCTTCCCCTAATAGTCTAGTCTGTAAAGTAGTGGAAAAATCCAAGTCCAATAATGGTTGGTTTAGTCAAATGGGTTGCATATTTAACTCTTTAGGTCTCTCATATCTTTCTGATACCTCAAATGTTAGCTTACGTAAACAATTTTCTGTCAAACAACGTATCATTGATATACACATACAAGAACAAAATATGAGATTAAGAAATTCAAAGAAACTCAATGCTTTAATGAAATTTTATAAGTCAAATAGTCGCCCTTCATATGTTGATATCCTAAAAAATAAGAATGAAAGAGCGATGCTCAGTAAAATGCGCGTAAGTGCTCATAAACTTGCGATAGAAAGTGGCAGATATACACGTATAAAAACCCCCAAACGGGAACGACTTTGTACTGTTTGTAATTCTGGTGAAATAGAGGACGAAGAACACTTTCTACTCAACTGCAATGCATATACATCTATAAGGCATGGTTTTTTGACAAAGCTTGTTAATATGAATAATCAGTGTCTAGACCTTAAAATCATTCTTGATAACAACAATTATTATATCTTGAAACAGTCTGCAAATTTTATAGACAATTGTTTTAAACAAAGAGAAACTGTCATTTCTTAATTCAATATTTGCTTAAAAATAGCCATATGGCTTGAGTATTTAAAATAGATAAATTCTATTGAATTCGTAGACTCTAATATCCTGACTACTGTGACTACCATTTGTATATAAAATTATTTGATTTTTAAACATGTTTGTCCTATTGTGTATTATGTTTGCTCCAGCCATAACCATTGAAATGTAAATGTGTTTGTGCTGAATAAATCATTTGTCATTTGTCATTTGTCATTGTACATACCACCGTCATAATATAATGTTAAGTTTTAGACTAAATTTCATAGTAGAAATAGCTTTTAAGATGGGCCATTGCTTTTTCTTCATAAATATGCACTTGTACATGCGTAGCAACGGAAAACCTTGCCCAAGGCTTAGAAATAAAGAAGTATGCCTTTCATAATTTTTATTTTCAGTTTTTTTGGTTTTTTTTCAATCTCTGTGGCTAGTCTAGTCTATAGATGGGGCTCGATTTCTAAAACTCAGCCAAGTGGATTGGAGAAAAATTCATTGATAGACTAGCTAGACTCTGAATTTAAATATCAATATAGAGAAAATAAAAAAAAATGAAAACAATAATCATATCACAATAAGAAATATGTTTTACAGACTAGCTAAGCTAGTCTAAGCGACTCTTGGTGCCTCGATCAGGATCCTGAGCTTTTTAAGTTCTAAACAGATCAATTTTATTAGTCAGCTGATCACCAGCTGATCATATGGCTGACAATATTTCCTTTCATCTGTAATAAATCCCCTAGGACTAGTGACAGCATGACTTTCTGGAGAATAAGGTTAAAATCACCTCAGAAGAATAACAGGTTTTGCAGTAACTGCACAGCTGATCAGCACCTTTTTTTCTCTACAGAGATTGTACTACCCTTCTACTACTGTATCTCATATTTCAAGCTTCCAACCTTCTTCTGTCACTGCACAGCCCAGTTTGTGTTGGACCTAGTTGGAAAATTGCTATAGACCAGTTTTAATTCTTGCCTCATGTCGTGGCTCAAATTGATTTTTGACCTGTCGTCAGCTTCTCCGCAGCTTATGTCTCATGATGGATGATGTACAATGTATGCCAAGACTTGTTAATGTTAATTGTGATTAAAATGCTTTTTCAAAAGCCATTGTGGATGTTACAATACTGTTTGCACAGAATCTATTCAAAATGCATTGATTTTTTCCCTGGAATGCTTATCTGACTTGTTGTATTGATCACTAGAGCAGTTTCTGTTTATCCTAAGCCATTGATTGAAATATACATTTTCCACAGAAACGGCTGGCTCTAGTAGTTCTTTAGGCAAAGTTATTGTTCCAATTTGTGATTTACATGTATTTACATTGAAGCATAGAAAAAACTTAAACATTTTCTCTGTGAAGCGGCCTCAAATGCAGCATGTGCACATAAGCCATACCACATGTTTCTTTTAAATGGAAATGCGACATGTGCAGGTATAGTCACTTTCATTGACCCCGGAGATGCCTGTTAATTATTATTTGTAACTTTAACATGTCTTTTTGATGTTTGCCTGCATGGTTGCTCAGCCTGATCTGTACGTATGCTTTATGGCAATAGAGCTTACATGTATATGATAAGCACTTTTATTCCATGGCCTGGCTCCAATGGAAAAACCTATGATCAATACTGTATTGTATCATAATTGGTTTCCTAGATATAGGAGTGATACTGACAACACTAATTAGACAAGAATTGCCTGCCTGGAACTGCTCCTAGTGTATTGGAATTGTATAGATCCAGATCTCACAGTCAATATTGTCATTACCTTTAGGATTATCAGAGATTTCTTGGATTTGTATTTTATTCTGTGATTTTCTTGTTGTTTTGTAGGATTGGATAGGCATAGAAGCTGTGTTAGCAACATTGGTAGTAACATTGGTATTGATCTAATAGAAAGCATTTCCATATTGATGTTTATTGGAATGCATAAATAAAGGTAAATATTTATATTTTATTTAGATTTGACTAATTATTGATCCTGAAATTTTTTATGGAAACCATGATAAACAAAATTAATAAAATCGACTCATCGGTACTGATTACATTTATTTACCGTTATTTACCTGTCCATGCGATAAATGGTATAGCCTTGTTACCATGCATCTTAGAATTATCTGTATTAATTAGTGATGAATATACCTGTATGATGCAGAATAATGCTAAAATATTAGGCAATGTTTTATGTTGCTTTTATCGAAGCTCAGTCATCACGAAAAGTGCCGGTCTGTTGATAAAGCAGCAAAATCTCATTATGACTGACAAAATATTTTATTCATTTATTTATCAGTTGTCTAAAAATAGCAGACACCGACTGGACTGGCATCATGAGTAAATGTTGTGTTGGGGCTTTAAATCCTACCAAGAGGCTCAGTCATGTGGAGACATGATTTTTGCCGCGACACAAGAAAATTGGTCTTTGGGGTTTGGGACCATGTTTGACACAAACCGGCCTGTGTAGCTACAGAAGACGGCTTGAAACTTGAAATTTTGTATTTAAAAAGTAGAGGAAATGTATTATCTGAGTGGCGAAAACAAAGGCGCTGATCAGCTGTTCAGTGACTGCACAGCTGATCTGCGCCTTTGTTTTCACACAGGCGAAAAACCGGTTTTCTCATGGTGCGGCTCATCTTGTTCGCATTTTACCAGAGACACAATTCAAAGATTGTCATCTTAATTAAGCTAAGTTCCACTGGTTTATTAAGTGACTGTGATTATACTGTCTGTTTGGAAATGTTGGCAAGAACTTACTTTGTTGTCTCAAGGTTCTCACTAAAAAGAATTAGGGATGTCAACGAATATTCGAATGTTCGAATATTCGCATTTCAAACGAATATTCGAATGCGATTTCTGGATTCGAATATTCGCATAATTTTCTAACCTGCAATATTGTCATATATCAGTTTAAATGAGGACTCAAATTTAAGGCCAAAGGTCGAAAAAATATTATGACCAGTAATCCTGCTTGTCTGTTGAATAATTCAAGGGGATGTTCCCGTTTCGCCTACTCCCATTTCGCCTACTCCCGTTTCGCCTATGATTTGTCCCATTTCACCTACTCCCATTTCACCTACTCCCATTTTGCCTACACCAGCAATGTTCACTATTCCCGTTTTGCCTACTCATTCAATATGGATGAATAACAAGATAGAATGTTGTTTTAAAACATGATATTCATTTAAATGTGCAAAATGTTTTAAAGTTTACCACAGAAAAGTGAAATAAATAAGTATTTTTTAATTTATCTAATTTTTGTTTTTGAAGAAAATGATTATTTAAAGGGCTTGTGCAAGCTTATAAACATTGCAAATTCATTATTTTTTATCTAAATTAAATTCATTTTTAACATTTAAAACAAGTACAATATTCACATATTTATATTCACTATAAAACACGTAGAATAGAAATAAATTAAAATAAGATTGAAAAAGAAAACATTTGCTGACAAAAAATGCAGAGTAGGCGAAACGGGAATTCATTGAATGTCCAGAGTAGGCGAAACGGGAGTAGGCGAAATGGGAATAGGCGAAACGGGAGTAGGCGAAATGGGAGTAGGCGAAACGGGACCAAATCAATTCAAGATGGTCAACATTTTGACACACTTGCAAATTGAGATTGCTCAATTAACAGTTTGGCACTTTGTTGATTTAAGAGACACTTAGTTGATTCAAGTGACACTTTGTTGATTCAAGTTGAGAAGAAAGCATTGCTGGCTTTCAATAAATGTTTTTAAGGTGTGAAAGTCCTACAATTTGAGCTGTGTCATGTGAAAACTTAAGATGGCTGGATAGATTGACAACTTAATCCTTTAGGAATAACACAGTCACAACAGACCTTTCACAAAGTACATGTAGGCCACATGATTACAATAGACCCTAAGCATTCTTGGTGGCGGATATCAACGACATGCATGCAGAACTTTATCTTGGCTTGACAATAATGGTGTGTCGTTGTTTTCTCAGACAGAACCCCAGAGATTTGTCATTATTAAACACCTCCAGATTGTCTAGTTTTCTGTGCAAAATTTGTTGATTTTCTTACATGGCGACATTGGTATAGCCCAGATACGATACCATGCATATACATGTACCTCATATTTTCAATACATGTACCACCAAGTAAGTCATCGTAATGGGCCAATTGGGTATAGATGTGTATATCATTCGAATATTCGAATATATTCGAATATCCTATGCGAATATTCGAATACCAATTTTGGCATTCGTTGACATCCCTAAAAAGAATATATGAGCCACCTCGTGGGAAAACCAACAATGTGGTTTCCGAACAGGTCTGACACAAACCGGCCTGTACAGTCACAGAAGATGGCTAGAAGCTTGAAATTTTGCAGTTAAGTAGGGGAGGAATTTTACTATCCGAGTAGCGAAAACAAAGGCGCTGATCAGCTTCGCGGTTACCGCGAAGCTGATCTGCGCCTTTGTTTTCGCCTATGGAGATTGTTGGTTTTCCCATGAGGCGGCTCATATATAAGCCATATTTAAGACTACTGTAATGTTCATGCGCGAATTCAAGACCTCAAAAAAAACCTCAGAAACAGAAAATTCGCGAAACAAAATTCAAGCGAAAATATCAGAATTTACAATAGCTTTACAGTACAAATTACTACTATGAGCAATAATGGATAAAATTTCCAAGTAATCTGACATGGAAGCATGTTTCTTTGAATTGTATTGATTTTTATTGACGACAGCATCACTACTTTAAACTGCTTAAGATATTGATTCACTTGTGATAATATAATAATCTAGCTTACTAAATGCACAACTGGTTCTATGATCCTTTCTTTTAATGCAAACATGCATGCAGAACTGATCCAGCTGGTGGATAGAGTAAAAAAATATTTCATTGAATATAAAACATGAATTTAATGAATTTCAGTGCAGCTTGTTGGTTGCCTCCGATAGTTCAAGTTGTTGCTTTTGTCCCCGGCTTTTGTCTTGTGGCTGCCAATAATTGAGCCACCGCATGGGAAAACTAACAATCTACATAATTATGCAAAAACAAAGACGCAGATCAGCTGTGCAGTAACTGCACAGCTGATCAGCGCCTTTGTTTTCGCTATTTGGATAGAACAATCCTTCTTCTTCTTAAATCCAAAATTTCAAGCCTCTAGCCTGCTCATGTGACTGTACAGGTTTATGTCAGACCTGGTCAGATAACCAAGTTGTTGGTTTTCCCATGCAGCGGCTCAATTTTGAAACAGCTGCAAAGTCAGGGGATCCTGGATTTTTTTTTTCTTCTTCAAAGCAAAGAATGAACCACCGCTTATTCAGCATTGATTACTTTTTATTTACAGGAAATTGTTCATAACAGTTACTGGTTCATGTTCATCAGCTGGTTCTCTGATCCATCCAGAGTCTTGGGTGACATTTGTGTATAAAAAGTGAAGTAATGGAACCACCATGGAGAGCTAACTGGACACCAATCTATATCTTCCTTACTGAGTTTATTGTGAATCCTGTGTTTGCTACAAAAGGTAAGTTTAAAATCATGTGCATGCATGGCTTTCTGTCTACTGGAATTGCATCTCACTAGATGTAAGTGCTATTAAAATGCAAAAATTAATTACTGCACAAAGGTGTCTTACCATAGAGACTCACGCCAAGAGTTTGAAAAAGTGGGCGGGATTTTCCCTATACTTCATGTTGTATTTTTACTAGATGCTAGTAACTGATAAGCTGTCAGTCCTATAGGTAATCTGTAGAATTTCGATGTGATGTACATGAAGTATACAAGCTTCATTTTCTTGAGGTTTCATGTTTGAAAAAAAAAAAAAAATGAAATGCAAAAGGAAAGGTATAATTACCTTGTGCATCAAATCTATAAGCTAGAATAAATGGCATAATTGATATTTAATTTCATCTTCTTGGCCAAATTACTTATTTTAATTTGTTGTGCAATGCATTCACCTTTATACTCACTATCAGTTCTACTACACCTTTTGTTTTCCCCTTTATTCTTCTCTTTCATTTGAGCCACCTCATGGGAAAACCAACAATGTGGTTTCCGAACAGGTCTGACACAAATCAGGCTGCACAGTCATAGAAGCAGGCTAGAAGCTTGAAATTTCGGATTTAAGAAGAAGAGGAATTGTACTATCTGTGTAGCGAAAACAAAGGCGCTGATCAGCTTCGCGGTAACCGCGAAGCTGATCTGCGTCTTTGTTTTCGCCTATGCAGATTGTTGGTTTTCCCATGGAGCGGCTCATTTCCAATACTCTGTACTGTAAACCAGCTTAATTTCTGTGGCTTTTTTTTTTCATTTACCATATTTGTTATAATAGGTGCACAGTGCGCAGATGCGTAACTTTTCAAAATAGTTAAGGTTACGAATTGTCTTTCTAAATAGCGCACACTGAGAATAAAACCCACATAAAATGCTGAAAAAAACAAAACAAAAAAAAAATCCAAAAATCAATGATGACATCATTGTAATATTATTATGGTTGCCAAATAGTGTTTGTACATATAAGATCAAAGTGTAAAATACCGAAATGCTAATCGAGTAGTGACACACTAATGGAATTTTATTTTTATTTTTTGAAACAACCAGGGTGTGCACTTATTGGAGCATGTGCGCTAATTAGAACAAATGTGGTATTAATTTTAATGGACTTTTTTGCAGCCATAAATTCATGGACCTTAGAAGAACAGAAACAAGGATGTTTGAATATTTTCGCAGCTATTTCTTGTAAATCGCCTTGCATGAATCCTGAAAATAAGGCGGTAGCTAACAATTTGGTTTACAGTACGGTACTTCTTAGTGTTACCTGTTTTTCTTGCATGTGTGATTTTCATTTTGTTGAGTTTGGTTGTTTATGATTTTGTTGCATTTTTGTTGCATTTTTGTTGTATTTCTGTTGTATTTGCAGTGGTTCTATTCATTTTGAGGCATTTAGTTTATGAAGTTGCCTGCTCTGTCTTGGAACATAGTGTGAGTATATGAGACAATTTTAATGATAAAATGCATGTTTTCTCACATATTTCAGAGGTTTTTGTAGTATTTCATATGCTTGCAAAGTTTGCTGACTGTTGTGTTGTACCGTTATGCAACAGTACAGGTGATGTACATATATCTGGAAGATTGTGCTCTATGACAGAAAAAAATCTTTTATTTAGAATCTCATAAATCTGATAAATCAAACGAAACACACACTGCATATATGTTTTTCTTCACATTGTACAGAATTTATATTCTATTATTTTTCTGACAATATTTATGGGGCTTCACATTTGATTTTCTTGGCAATATGTGATGGGTTATTACTATAAGCTCGCCTTCGGCTGAGGTGAGCTAAAATGTTTTCTCTTTTGAAATTTTGCCAGATATAAGATTTAAAAAAGTGCAACTTTCTGTTTCAGTATACCTTGATCGCTATGGTGACTGTTCCCGAGGCACATATTTCCCTGTCAATGCCAATGACGAATTCAGTATTTTATCACATGGTGGGGAAGCCTTTGATACTCTGAGATGTGAGATCACTTTTAAATCAGAGGCAGACGATAGACTGTGTCTCCATTTTAGAAACTTTTTCATCAGTAGATGTGATGTGAAATTAGAGGTTTATCCAGAGCAGTCTGCCTCTGGGAAGGTTTTGGTAAGTACATGTATTAAAACATATACTATTTTAAGAGTTGATGAAAGCCAGTCTACTTCGCAGTAAAAGCAGAGTGTTTCAATTATATTGAAGATATTCTCTAAATGTGTTCCATATTGTTCAGAACTACCGTATTCGTTCTAATAAGCGCACATGCTCCAATAAGCGCACACCCAGACAGTTTCCGAAAACTATGTGCAAAAGCTCACACTATCCGAGTAGCATATTGGTATTTTATACCAATTTTACACATTGATACTGTATAAGCTGCATTAAAACTTATCATTTAATGATCAAATACTATTTTATGATGAGTGGGACACTTAAATGACACAATCGTTGTTATTTTCGGCATGTGGTTTTCAGCATGTTTTTGTTCGTAATGTGCGCTAATTGGAACGATATTTTGTTACCTTAACTTTTAGTTATTTTGAAAAGTTAAGCGCACTGTGCGCTAATTAGAACGAATACGGTATGCCCATTTTTGCAAAGGGTGGATTCCATCGTTCAATGCAGCTTTAGAAGCAGAATTTACAAGTTGTTGACATGCATTTTGGTATAATTTAAAGGTACTGGGGTAGTCACAGCATGCTGAAGATTTGTACAGACTTTCGCTACTTCATTTTTCGTGAAAGTTTATATTATTAAAATTATTCATATGGTACCTCATGTATTTCACAGGGCACCTATTCTTGTCACACAGCAGACATTCCATCATCATTATGCAGTGAGGAGCGGTACCTTACTGTACTGTTTCACAAAAGAGAGCTGGGACATGATGGCTATGATTTCTCTATGGAGCTGAGAGAGATGACACAAAGTAAGCAATAAATGAGCCACCTCGTGGGAAAACCAACAATGTGGTTTCCGAACAGGTCCGACATAAACCGACCTGCACAGTCACAGAAAAGAGCTAGAATCTTGAAATTTCGGATTTAAGAAGAAGAGGAAGTGTACTATCCGTGTTGCGAAAACAAAGGCGCTGATCAGCTTCGCAGTTACTGCGAAGCTGATCTGCACCTTTGTTTTCGCATATGCAGATTGTTGGTTTTCCCATGAGGCGGCTCAAATAACCTAAATTTAGTTGGCCATGCGAAGTCAACATATAAAATATAAATGTTGATTAAATACAAACTTTAGAGTCCATTGGAAGCAGTGAAACCCTTTTACCTTAAATCCTTTTATCAGGAAGACCAAAACATGCTTTTCATTGAAGGTGTTCACATGCAACGTACAAAGTTATGGAGCAGAAACTAAACCCACTGTTTTCCAAGGTTTTTCAACGTTTCAGCCATCTAGTGGCCTTTTTCAAGAACATAGTCACATATAATTTTACATTTTGAAAAGTAGATGCACTTAGAATCACAGAGAATTAATTAATTTCTTAAAATGATACTTCTTTGTTATGAGCAACTTCCTATTGACTTCAGCAAAACAACATAACGTCATGACGTCAAACTTCTTCCCTCCAAAATGTAATTACGCCAAAAGCAGTCATTAATTGAGGTAACTAAACTTTTTTTGTATCAAAACAAATAAATAAATAAATAAATAAATAAATAAATAGATAAATAATTAGATAAATAAATAGATAAATAAAAAAATAATATAAAAAATAACTAAAAATGAATTTAAAAAAAAAATCATTAAAAATAATAAATAAAAAACAATGAATAATGAAAAACAGAAATTACAAATAATCAATTTCAGAATAAATAAATGATTTAATTATAAACAATTAAATAAATACATAATAAAATATGAAAAAAATATTGATGATAATTAAATATGAAATATTATAAACAATTAAATAAATACATAAATATGAAATATTATAAACAATTAAATAAATACATAATTAAATAAATACATAATTAAATAAATACATAATTAAATATGAAAAAAATATCGATGATAATTAAATATGAAAAAAATATCGATGATAATGAATAAGTAGATACTTATTCATATTTTTTTCATATACTTATACATATTTTATTCTCTTCAACAGGTGATGCCTTCCGACAAGGATTTGATGCATTTTTCCTGTCTATAGGAGTGATTATAGCATTAGTAGTGGGAGTAATAGTCCTGGTCGTGATATCAGCAGTAGCTATTATATGCTGCTGTTGTACTAAGAGACATAAAGGTCTTGTGTATAGACAGACACGGAAGTCCACGGCGAATGGGCCAGGGCAAGATGGTGGGCCAGTGGAGCCTTCTGGTGAGTTCCATGTACAGTTATGAAGCCGGGTTAACTCATTTAAGCCTGGCGTCCCTTTTATGGGACATAGGCAAACAGAATAGCCCCAGATGAGACGCCGCAGAACGCGGCGTCCCATCTGGGGCTATTCTGTTTGCTTGGAGGAATTTCATCGAAAAATGAGATTAAAATTAAAAATCACTGCTAACACCCCTAAAAATGAAAGTGGACTCATCCAATGGATAATGATTGGAAAATCCATTCGTCAAATATGGGTTAATGGATATTTTTGCAGCTGTTCTGATAATTCAAAAATTTATCTTTCAATGAAAGAAAGCAACAACAACAACAAAAAAAAAAAACCCAAATAGTCAGTCTTGATATGAGCCGCCTCGTGGGAAAACCAACAATGTGGTTTCCGAACAGGTCCGACAAAAACCGTCTTGTACAAGCACTGAAAAGAGCTAGAAGCTTGAAATATCGGATTTAAGTAGGAGAGGAATTGTACTATCCGAGTAGCGAAATTAAAGGCGCTGATCAGCTTCGTGGTTACCGCGAAGCTGATCTGCATCTTTGTTTTCGCCTATGCAAATTGTTGGTTTTCCCATGAGGCGGCTCATATATTGGAGTACAGTTCTAGAAATTCTTGGATGAAAGGCTATGTATGTAGCATGTATTTTAAATGAACATATCTTCTTCATAACACATTGTTTGTTAGTGTTTTATGTACTGCAAACAGCTTTAGCTACATGGAGACCTGCTGTTGAGGGTTTACAAGGCAATTGGCTTTATTTATCACCAGTACATCATAGAGACTAGTTAGTAACTGCGAAGCTGATCAGCGCCTTTGTTTTCGCTATACAGATAATACAATTTCTTTTCTTCTTTGATCTGAAATTTCTAGCTTCTAGCCTGCTTCTGTGACTGTACAGGTCGGTTTGTAAAAGACATGGTCGGAAACCCCGAAGACCGGTTTTCTCGCGTCACGGCTCATTTTCTCTTATCATTCTCTTTCTGTTTGTATAAGTTGCACTTATCGTTGAAATTGCAGCACCACCATACCCAACTGATGATGCTCCACCCACATACTCAGAACCCCCACCCCCATACAGCTCCAGTCAAGAGGTCCCTAGTCCGACAGCTCCACCAGCGGACAAGGTAAGGGTGGAAAGTTGGAAAATATTTTCATAAGTTTTTGAAAAAAAAAATAGTCATAAACAATAAATAAATAAATAATAAGAAGCTGGATATACAGCTGGCCCTCTCCTCTGTCCTCTCAATTAACCTGGTAGGAAGTCACAAAGATATTTAAGAAATAAATTTACTTTAGTGTGAATTATCGTGTTTAATGCAGGATGTTGGAGGACAGATTGTGATGTATTAATTCACGACGGCACATTATTTTTATTCTAACACGCCTAATAAATAAATGTTTACATTTTAAAATGTTTTGCAGACATGATTGAATGTTTATGTGAGATGTCACAAATACGCCACCTTTCGTGCGTAATTTTGTTTACTGTGAATAAATGGTGACATAAGGGGAAACAATAATGTCGTTTTAGTATACTCATTCAATAAATTGCAGCAATTGTTTACCATAATGGTCAGACAGTTTGTGTTAATGGTGCAGACTAGATCAGATTGCTCTTTTCTACGAGTTTTCAATGGTGATTGAATTTAATAAAAGGATGTTCAAAATAAACAACTCTTTAGTTTGTGTTCTGATCTTTCTGTTACAGGCATATGTATGACCATGTGATGAAAGCTATGAAGCTATCTTTGTAAACTTCTCTGAGAGTCAACAAAATGGAAAAGAAGTGTTCAGAAGATTTGTATGGTGAAATTGGCAGTTCGTACGACCATTTAAAGGGGAGCCGGACAAAACATCCCATGGACAAAACATCCCAGGCATTTTTTGCCCAGGTGAACAAAACATCCCACCAAAATTTGTCAGGGTGGACAAAACATCCCACCAAAATTTGTCAGGGTGAACAAAACATCCCACCCAGATTTGACAGGGTGGACATAACATCCCATTTTAGATTATAGACACACAATGCAGCATAGATCAGGGTTTCCACTGTTAGCCATCAATGCAAGCGATGATCAGGCTTTTGTTCACTGTTTACCATACAAACAAGCCAATTCAATGAATGCCAGAAAATCTCAGTAAATCAGTGTTAAGTAGAGGAAAAAAGTAAGATTTAACAGCATTCTGGGTAATTATTCATTACTCTGCTTCATTGCACTCCTGTGTTCTGGGTAAGGAAAATATCAATATTTTTTTCGTCTTATTTTTCAATTTCTTAATTTACAAATGTTTTTTGTATGGTTATTTTAAGAAAACTATACCTAGCCAGATGGACTCTTTTAGTATATAAGAATTTAAATGACCAACCAGAGACAAATTATCTGTATGTTCTGGGTAAGGAAAATATCAATGTTTTTTCATCTGATTTTTTTCAAATTCTTAATTTCTTGATGCAAATGTTTTTGGTATGGTTATTTTAAGAAAAATATACCTAGCCAGATGGACTCTTTTAGTATATAAGAATTTAAATGACCAACCAGAGACAAAATTATCTGTATGTACAAACGGGATGTTCCCGTTTCGCCTACTCCCATTTCGCCTACTCCCGTTTTGCCTATGATTTGTCCCATTTCGCCTACTCCCGTTTTGCCTACTCCCATTTCGCCTACACCAGAAGTGTTTACTATTCCCGTTTCGCCTACTCATTCAATATGGATGAATAACAAGATATAATGTTGTTTTAAAGCATGATGTTAATTTAAATATGCAAAACCATTTTAAAGTTTACCATAGAAAAGTGAAATAAGTGTTTTTCTTTATTTAATTTTTGTTTTTGAAGAAAATGATTATTGTTATGGCTTGTGCAAGCATATAAACATTGCAAACTCATTAATTGTTGATCTAAATTAAATTTATTTTTATTTTAACATTTAAAACAAGTACAATATTCACATATCTATTTTCACTATGAAATATGTAGAATAGAAATAAATTATAATAAGATTGAAAAAGAAAAATATGTGGTTGCTGACAAAAAGTGCAGAGTAGGCGAAACGGGAATTCATTGAATGTCCAGAGTAGGCGAAACGGGAGTAGGCGAAACGGGAATAGGCGAAACGGGAGTAGGCGAAATGGGAGTAGGCGAAACGGGACCAAATCGTACAAACACCCTTATTGATCAAAGTTTGTTTGTACTAATTGGGCCAATTATGACAAATTTCCTTGATCAAATTACAGGGTTTATTACTCATTTAAACTGTTTGTCCCAAACTGTTAAATACTTTAATTCATTGATAAATAGCTACATAATTGAATTATAAAAGACTGTTGATTAGTTTAACCAGTAATAACCATTCATTGTATTTTAATGCACTTTACTTATGATCATTATGGATTTGTAGTAGCTATTTATCATTAGATTATAGTAATGTTTTAAATAAACAAATAAGATATCATCTTGTCAAATTTTAATTTCCACAAACAGGACATACAAAATGATTTTGAAATACAAATAACATTATGTTTTCAAAGAAAAAAAATCAGTCACTATTGAAATCAATTTAAATCAATTATCTGTATTTTAGCATAATTTATATTGCACCTCAACAAATACTATACATGACAACATTTTTGTTTGCCACATCCCAAGGTCTCTAAAACTGCAATTTCTTTCAGCATGGATTTTACGTTTTTAAATTGTAAACCATTTATCAGCTATAAGAGATCAGTCTGTACATTTACAACAGCATATAGACGTTCAGTGTTTAGGCCCCATCTACCATCTTACCGAAACGAAATGCAAGATTGGTGAATGGGTACCAAAACATAATGACATTGTAATGACAAACAATGAAACAATATGAAATGACTTTATATTTCCATAGCCTGGTTGCCTAGGGGTAGACTCAGACTCTTGATCATTGAGCAAAGACACTTAACTTCTTAAAGCAGTAGTTCAATACCCAGGTAGCTATGGCTTCTTCTTGACATGACTAAAAAATGTTGTCCGAGATGTTAAGCTTCAATTCAAACAAGTCAAATGAGCACAACATTGTAGACCATGTAATTTTTAAAATAATGTAAAATAAATAGGCACTTTGGTTATAGCACACTTAAACACAGTTCAATATTGAGTTACCACATTTTTAGCACACTTAAGCACTGTTCACTATCATAATGTAAGTGTCAGTGTAGCCTAATACATTCAGCCACAGCACAGAGGAACTGGTCAACGGATTTCTGTCCTTCTGCTAGCTGAGTACAAAGGGTTTTGAGGGGGTTCTGGTGATTTACGACCTTTCTCCTTTGTCGTTTTGCTGGTTGGATTCCCTGGTGGAACTGGAGATAGTCTGTCTCCACGATTGCACAGTCTTTCTTCATGCAGTCGATGGCGGTTCAGATTGAGGGGTTGTTATGGCCAACAAGATGCTTGAACCCGTTGTTCCATGATTCACAAACATTGTTGGTGCGGTGTCCATCATTCATGGTAGCCTCATGGACATTCAACAGTTTGCATAAAGACTGATACTCGTCAATTACATGATTGATAAAAGAATACATTTTCCAACTTCTTAATTGTGATGACTTTTCACTGTTAATTGAATGGTATTGTCTTTAACTTGTTTGATGGTCACCATTAATTAATCAGCATTATCTTTAATGTGAAATATTCTCACAAACATCACCATTAATTAATGAGTTAAATGTAATCACAACATGTTCACCATTAATTGGATAGTATCATCTTTAATATGCATGCTAAATGTTATCACTTATCATGATGATGGGACCTTTTGTCTACCCTGTCATACCTTGCTGGGATGTTTTGTCCACCCCAATAAATATAGGTAGGATGTTATGTCCACCCAGGCAAATATAGGTGGGATATTTTGTCCACCCTGGCCAAAAAACACCTGGGATGTTTTGTCCATGGGATGTTTTGTCCTATATTCCATTTAAAGTGATCTTCACCCCCTTAGAGAAAAGAAGTCGAAAGATTTCAAGTGACATCCATCTGACAGACGCACATTGAAAGGGAAATAAGTTGCTGTCAAAGCAGTATTCTTGCATAGATATCTATGGGCATAGATGTTTGAAGCCGTTTTTAATTGTTCGAAAACCGTGTTCAAACAGCAAAACCCATGTTCAAATCATGAAATTCATATGCCATTTGAACATGGGTTTTGGCCGACGTCATTGGTCAATGCGACGTGACGTCATGAGATTCATAGAAACAAAATGGCCGACTTTGAAGAAGCTCCGCGGTTTTCGGTGAGTTTTTATGTTGTTAATGTTATTTTCAAGAGATTTTAAGTGGATTAGAGTAAAAATGCGGCCTTGTGTTCAAACGCCTTCCTCGTGATCCATCGAATGTTTGAACACTGAAAACCATGGTTGATCCCTATAGTCAGGCTAGAGATCTCAATTTAAAGTAGGATCAGATACATCATGATTTGAGCCGCCTCATGAGAATACCAACAATGTGGTTTCCGAACAGGTTCGACACAAACCGAGCTGTACAAGCACAGAAGCAGGCTAGAAGCTTGAAATTTCGGATTTAAGTAGAAGAGGAACTGTACTATCCATGTAGCGAAAACAAAGGCGCTGATCTCTTTGTTTTCGCATATGCAGATTGTTGGTTTCTCACGAGATGGCTCATTTAATGAGGACAATTATATCATATCATCAAATACATGGAAGTTGTGGGCATTGTGCAATTAGTTTAGAAACCATTTCCAATAAATTGATTTATAGAGTACTGTTTGTTTTGGAGTTTTCAGACTTTCATGATTATTTCACTTCAGTTGCTAAGAACGGGACATGAACTTGTTCTTGAACTGCTGATCTAGTTGCAGGTCTTGAATTTATTCATAATTGAGCCGCCTCGTGGGAAAACCAACGATGTGGTTTCCGACAAGGTCTGATATGAACCGACCTGTACAGTCACAGAAAAGAGCTAGAAACGTGAAATTTTGGATTTAGAAAGTAGAGAAATTGTACTATCCTATAGTGAAAACAAAGGCGCTGATCAGCTTCGCGGTTACTGCGTCTTTGTTTTCGCCTATGCAGATTGTTGGTTTTCCCATGAGGCGGCTCATTTATTAATAATTACTTGAGCCACATGCGAAAACAAAGGCTCAGATCAGCTGTGCAGTAACTGCTTTCACTACACAGATAGTACAATCCCTTTTCCTGTTAAATTAGAAATTTCAAGCTTCTAGCCTTTTTCTGTGATTGTGCAAACCGATTTTTGTCAGACCTGGTAGGAAAACCTAAAGACCGGTTTTCTCACGTTGTGCGGCTCATTTGGAAACCAGCAGGTTTGATTGCCCAGAAAACAACATTCTTCTGTTAAGTGGGACAGGGATAACTCATTAAACTGACAACATTCTTCAGTTAAGTGGGACAGGGATAACTCATTAAACTGACAACATTCTTTAGTTAAGTGAGACAGGGATAACTCCTTAAACTGACAACATTCTTCAGTTAAGTGGGACAGGGATAACTCATTAAACTGACAACATTCTTCAGTTAAGTGGGACAGGGATAACTCATTAAACTGACAACATTCTTCAGTTAAGGGGGACAGGGATAACTCATTAAACTGACAACATTCTTCAGTTAAGTGGGACAGGGATAACTCATTAAACTGACAACATTCTTCAGTTAAGTGGGACAGGGGGGATAACTCATTAAACTGACTAATGACATGCTCTCAGGCCGGCTACATGGAAACATTACATACCATTTGAGCCACGACGCGAGAAAACCGGTCTTCCGGGTTTCCGACCAGGTCTGACACAAACCGGCCTGTACAGTTTCAGAAAAAGTCTAGAAGATTGAAATCTTGGTTTTAAGAAGAAGAGAAATTGTACTATCCGTGTAGCGAAAACAAAGGCGTGTAGCGAAAACAAAGGCGCTGATCAGCTTCGCAGTTACTGCGAAGCTGATCTGCGCCTTTGTTTTCGCATAGGCAAAAATCTGGTTTTCTCACGATGCAGCTCATTTCATTCTAATTAGTGCACAGCACACTTAAATTTTAAAAATAACATAACGTTAACACAATATCATTCTAATAAGCGCACACTATGAACTAACACAACACATAAACTGCTGGAATAACCATGTCAAAAATATCAATGATGTCATTTGAGTGCTAAAATAGTAGCAAAACAGTGTTTGATCGTCAAAGTAAATTTTAATGTTGGCTGGCTAATGCAGTAATTATGTGTTAAACTGGTGAAATGAACCAATATACTGGTCGATCAGTGTGCTCTTATGCATGTTTTCGGCAATGACCAGGGTGTGCGCTTATTGGAGCATGCGCAATAATTAGAACTAATAAGAATAGATACATCGCATGACAGAATGTACATCTATGCTCATTTTCTTCATCTCATGTCATTCTTAATTAACAACTTAGTGTGATTATTGTACATGTACATGTATTTCGTAAGAATGTTTTCATACAATTACAATGTAAACTAGTGCCAATAGAGGATATATTTTTAAAAAAAAATATCATATATCACCAGTGGTTAAAATTAGGATTTTTCTTCACTAGCCCGAATCATTATATCAAAATCGTGAGTCTAAATTTTCCATTAGCCCAATATCTATGGATATTGGGTTGAACAGAACTGAGGAAAACTACACTGTTCTTACACCATTTTTGCTTGAGGCATTTCAAAAAAGTGTGATTTTGAAAAAGGCAGTTTCTGAAAGATGGTTTAAGGACAGTTGCCCTGGAGTTTAAGCTTTCGGGCTAGAGCTAATTTCAATCACTGCGTCATGACCATTTTGAAAGGTTTGAAAATATGTATGCATGTAAATGTGTGTGTATGCACTGATAAGCAATTAATTTGGTCAAGTGGTATAAAATTCATGTCAGCCTTTTTAGCAAAGCTGCATGTGGAGCTGTATGTTAATACAGTCTGATCAGGACCTTTGCTTTTGTCATAGCACTATTATATGAGCCACCGCCTCATGAGAAAACAAACAATCTGCATATGCGAAAACAAAGACGCAGATCAGCTTCGCGGTAACTGCGAAGCTGATCAGCGCCTTTGTTTTCGCTACACGGATAGTACAATTCCTCTACTTTCTAAATCCAAAATTTCCCGTCTCTAGCCATCTTCTGTGCTTGTACAGCCTGATTTGTGTCGGACCTGTTCAAAAACCACATTGTTGGTTTTTCCACGAGACAGCTCATATAATCCTTCATACGAGATAACCAGCAATCTTGGTTTCCGACCAGGTCTGACGCAAACCAGCCTGTACAGCACACTAATGGCTTAAACTTTTGAATTTAAGAAGATGAGGGATTGTACTATCTGTGTATCGAAAACAAAGACTTTGATTAGCTACCCAGATACTGCACAGCTGATCTGCGTTTTTGTTTTTTGTTTCCCCATATGCAGATTGTTGGTTTTCAAATGCCGCATCATGCGGCTATTGGTTATTGTCACAGCATTACAATGTATATATTCTAAATTTCTAGCCTAATGGCTGCCCAGACTTTAGTTTTATTTAATCAGAAATGCAGAAGACTAGGTTTAGACATTCTTGTTTTTTACATATGAAATGTTTTGTTTGGAGTAACATATTAAAGTATTATGTTTCAGTGCAGAAGGATGCAGGTTCTTAACTTGTTGTTTATTTTTTGTTAAGTCAACTAATTTATATTTGTTGCAGTTAGATACTGTTTAAAAATGTTTCATATTTATTTTATGTTGCTTATTTATTATGCGTACATGGTTGTTACGTTTTCATTACAAGTTTTTGTGGAGAGTTTATGCTTGTTTTTGTTTGTAGCTAAGTTAATTAAATTCGTTTGGCTTTTAAATTAAAGGTTTAAAAGAATCATGTAATATCATATGAGCCGCTTTATGAGAAAACTGGATTTTTGCCTATGTGCCTTTGTTTTCTCTACACGGAAAGAACAATTTCTCCCCTACTAATACCCAAAATTTCAAGATTCTAGCCTTCTTCCGTGGGTGTATAAGCCGGTTTGTGTCGAACCTGGTCGGAAATCTTGAAGACCGGTTTTCTCGCATCGTGGCTCATATGTAATTTACAATGGGGGTGATAGCATTCATTCAACTGGTGCTGTTGTTCGCGTCAAATACATGAGTATCATATGTATGTAAACACTTGCCGTAAAAGTAGTCTGTCAACCAGTATAGAGCATATGCCACAAGGGCATGTATCATTTAGTGTTTTCGTTGGTCAATTTGTGCAGTAACTACTGGGTCAACAGCACGTTATTCTAATAATCAATAGTAAGGGAGTGGGGTAGTGTAGTGGTAGAACATTCAGCTTTGAACTGAGACGTCCTGGTTTCGATCCCCACCGGCAGCACCATGTTGACGCATTAACTCCCATGAGTACTCTGTCACGAAAATTATTGACTGGAACTTAAAACCTTAATACCAACAAATAACTAATAATTAGCAAGTGCTGTTAAGCCTGTTTATAAAACTTCTTTTTTTATTTTTGATAACAGCTGTTGGTACAATATTTTGCAAAATTTCCTGTCTTGAAGAATCTGTTCTACGTTCAAAGGCTTTACATTTTCAGTATCTGAAAGTGCCTTTGTTGTTAAATGGCAAGAAAGTACTGAGGTTTTTCTAATGTG
Organism: Rugalucina vietnamica; assembly: GCA_964017185.1. Taxonomy (NCBI): domain Eukaryota; kingdom Metazoa; phylum Mollusca; class Bivalvia; order Lucinida; family Lucinidae; genus Rugalucina; species Rugalucina vietnamica. The sequence goes on from OZ024875.1 coordinate 35,579,818, forward strand.
TCCCTATTTGTTTGCAGTCTGTCATAACTGCAATAAGTCACATTATGCTTTTGTAGACAAAGACTACTGTCTGAACACCATCTTTCAGAAACTGCATTTTTCGAAATCTCACTTTTGTGAAACACTACAAGAAAAATATGACTACGTCATCTTTTTGCAACCCAAAAGTCCTAAAATGTGCCGCAAAAAATTTTGAAAATCGGTTCACTAGTAAACTAATTATGCCCAAAAATTAGTTTGAATAGGCCTTTTGCATGTGTAAGGGAGGTAATCCATACATCTGAAAAACGAAAATCAAGCAAATCTGTGGAATAATTTTAAGAGATTGGTGCTCAGCTATGCATACAATACAATTTTGTTTTGGTTCGTTGCATTTGAAATGAAAAATAACCAATTTAGATTTTTTCTGGGAAAATAGTTATTTCCCTTACTGACATTTTTGCAATGGAAAAAGCCCTATCCAAAATTATTTTCTGGCATAAAAGTTTCATTTGTTAACCGATTTTCGAAATTTTTGTGGGACTTTTTAAGACTTTTGGAATGCAAAATGGTGACGTGGTCATATTTTTCTTGAGGTCTTTCAGAAAAGTGAGATTTTGAAAAATGCAGTTTCTGGAAGATAGTGTTTAGACAGTAGTTTGTAGTCTGATCTAAATAATTTCTAGTCACATGGTATGGTAAGTTTGGAAATTTTTGCATGTTTTATTTCACAGTTTATTTCTTTCTGAATTAATAGCAATTTCTTGAATTTGCGATTGAATACTCTTGCAGTCTAAGAAGCTTATAGTAGCTATTTATTATCGAGAACTTTGAATTCATAAGACAACTGATTCGCAAATATTAGCAAAAATTAACTTCTTGCAAACATTTCTGAATCTACGGTATATTAGATTTTTTAATAAACAAATTATGTCTCCCCCCGACAGGGTCGGGAGACATATTGTTTTTCCCCGTGCGTCTGTCTGTCCGTCCGTCCGTCACAAATCGTGTCCGCTCTATAACTTGAAAACCGTTAAAGATTTTTCAATGAAACTTGGTACACTTGTAAACCACGACGAGACGATGTGTCATGCACAAGAACCATAACTCTAGCTTGAGTATTTTTGGAGTTATTTCCCTTTGATTATTTTCGATACAATTTCGTGTCCGCTGTATAACTTGAAAACCGTTAAAGATTTTTCAATGAAACTTAGTACACTTGTAGACCACGACGAGACGATGTGTCATTCACAAGAACCATAACTCTGGCTTGAGTATTTGTGGAGTTATTTCCCTTTGATTATTTTCGATACAATTTCGTGTCCACTGTATAACTTGAAAACCGTTTAAGATTTTTCAATAAAACTTGGTACACTTATTGAGCATGATCAGACGATGTGTCATGCACAAGAACCATAACTCTGGCTTGAGTATTTTATGAGTTATTTCTCTTTGATTATTTTCCATACATTTTCGTGTCCGCTTTATAACTCGAAAATCGTAAGAGTTATTTCAATGAAACTTGGTACACTTATAAAGCACGATGAGATTACGTGTCGTGCTAAAGAACCATAACTCTTGCTTGCATATCTTTGGAGTAATTTCCCTTTGATTATTTTCCATACAATTTCGTGTCCACCCTATAACTTGAAAACCGTATGAGAAATTTCAGTGAAACTTGGTACACTTATAAAGCATGATGAGACGATGTGTCATGCACAAGAATTATAACTCTTGCTTTCATATCTTTGGAGTTATTTCCCTTTGATTATTTTTCCATACAATTTCATGTCCACTCTATAACTTGAAAACCATAAGAAATATTTCAATGAAACTTGGTACACTTATAAAGCACGATGTGATGATGTGTCATGCTAAAGAACCATAACTCTTGCTTGCATATCTTTGGAGTTATTTCCCTTTGATTATTTTTCATTCAATTTCGTGTCTGCTCTATAACTCAAAAACCATTAGAGATTTTTCAATGAAACATGGTACACTTATAAAGCATGATGCACAAGAATCATTACTCTTGCTTTCATATCTTTGGCGTTATTTCCCTTTGATTATTTTCCAAACACTTTCGTGCCCCCTCTATAACTTGAAAACCATAAGAGATATTTCAATGAAACTTGGTACACTTATAAAACAGAATGACAGGATATGTGATGCACAAGAACTATAACTCTTGCTTGCATATTTTGGACATGCACGCAGAAAGGGGGGAGACATCAGTTTTCACATAGAAAACAAATTCTAGTTCATTTATATTTTGTCTTGAAATCATATCAATGTGATTATTTTATCATTGATTCATATTTTGTATCATTCTTGTGCAATTTATCACATTACAATTCGATGAAACGTTTTAAAATCTTATGATCAGTTTTGTGCAATGTGTCAAATTGCTATTTGTGTAAGAAAAGATCAGAATAAAATATTTTCTATGACACTCTGAGTGCATTTCTTTAATCCTGTAGTTGCTGTAAAACAATATCAAGTACATGTATTACTAGGTCTTTTTTTTTTTTTTTTTTTTTTTTTAATTCAGTTTTACGTCCCTTTCAAGATTATTTCAGCTCATATGAGACGGGCCAATAAGTAGGTGGGGCGAAAACGGGAGAACCCCCGAGAAAAACCACCTGACACACCCGCAAGCAGAACTTGGCTTGTCTCACGTGGCCAGAGCAGGGCTCGAACCCACACCAGACACGGCGGTGAGATGATCGAGTGATTAAGAAACAGCGCTCTTAACCGCTCGGCCACGGGGGCCGCCCATATTACTAGGTCTGTTTGTCCCTATACTTACTAGTGCACGTTCCTTTCACCACTATCTAACAAAAGCTCTTTTATGATCAGAGGAAAAGAAAAAGAGGAGCCTTTATAGAGGTTTAGAAATCAAATGACCGAATCTTCACACCGATTCGAGCCCCACACGAGGCACATGTGATAGAAGGCAAGTTCTGCTTGCGTGTGTGCCAGGTGTTTTTTTCTCAGGGTTCTCCCGTTTTTGCCCCACCTACTGATTGGCCCATCTCATTTGAGCTGAATTAATCTTGAAAGGGACGTTAAACTGAATTAAAAAAAATCTTCCCACATGAAATGTGCCATGTGTGAGGGCTGAGCATGAGCCAGTTTCATCATATTTCAGACACTACCCTTACCCTATATGCATGTGATGCAACAAAACTTCTTACAGCACAGATTGATGCAACATAACATGATGTTTGACAAAATGGAGTGGTTACTGGGAGCCGCGTGGATCAGGCAACAACCAACAATTCAGTTATTACCTTGTAGGTTGTTGCCTGACCAATCAAGCTTTCAATTACTGCCCTATATTTTGTCACCTGTCATGTGATGTTGCATCAATCTTCACTGTAAGAAATTTGGTAGCATCAAGGGTATATAGGGTGAACCAGCAAAGAATATTCTATAAGGCTTTAGAAGTGATAGACAATGACTATTTTCTCTTTTTATTTGCATTCTACTTATACAGAAATGCCCACATACTGACTGCCTTCTTGACAAGCAGACTCTTAAGTCGACATAACAGGATAAGCCTTATCAAGGAGACCTGGTCTCAAGGTTATAGGACTTTTTTCATGCTCTGCTCAACTCAGCTGAGACCAATATTTAAATTGTCCATAAATATTAGAATAGCCAATAAATTGAAAAGTTGGGCCTAAATCACCAAAACCTGCAGTTTATCCTGCTAATAAATGTTAAAATGCCAACAATTGTTGGCATTTTAACATTTATGAGCAGGATATTTTAATCTCAGTTGAGCATGAAAAATGTTTTATAACCTTGGGGCCTGATAAAGCCCAGAGATCAATCAGCCTGTGCATTGGCCTAGGAATATGATGATAGGACTGGATGTGCACTGAATGATTTGTTTGTTTGTGTTGAGGCTTAACGTCCCAGTCAACAATTTTTCAGTCGTGTCAGGATGGAGCTAACGCTTCCTGGGTTTAACCAGTACTGTAGGGAGTTAATGTGTCTTGCCCAAGGACACAACACTATGGTGCCTGTGAGGATCGAACCCAGGAACTCTCGATTCGGAGTCTGAAGCTCTACCACTACGCCACCATGCTCCCTATATGCACTGAATGAATTTTTCATATTCCTGGAAAGGCCATTTTGGTAAACAAAATGAGTTACAAGGTTTATGACTCCCAAAAGACAATATCACGGCTAACAAACCTTTAAATGCGTAACCGCCGGTTAAGAAAGAAAATCCAATTCACGCCTTTCCGGTTCTGCAAATGAGGACCCAAAAAGCTAAACAAAACATGCACTACTAGGATCGATTGATGATTATCTTTTAGTACAGAAATATATCGATTATCTATGAATGTTATTTTGTCACTTATTTACTATTGTTAGTCAGCACCAAAGAAGCTCGAAAAATAATTTGATGGTCTTTCAGTAATTTATTCCCTCCTTCGAACCTGGTGTTACAACACGGCCAAAGTTGGCGAAGTACAACTAAAAGTTTCACAATTTGCTGGTAAATATCAAATTTTAGTGATTGTTCCACGACAAGTTTACAGATATATATTTACTTAAATGCAACTGATGTCTATACCAATATTTCGTTGTGTTAGTGCCCGGTACTACCGATTTGAAGGGAAGGAAAAGATGGTTACGCATTTAATCATTTGAATATGAAGGATATATTTCAAGATATGTTTGAAAACCTCTACGGCTTCAAGTTATAGTATTCAATTTTCTCAGTAAAGCGTTTTGAATGACATAAAACCAGGAAAAGGCAAATTAAAGCACATAGCATGCTGTAAAATCGTCGTCATGAACAGGAATATCATGCATGTGAATTATTGTATTACATGTATTGCATAGACTGTTTGTATTATTTTATATCAAACACTTTCACTGCAAATATCACAAAGACACCAACTGGAGTTAGAAACCATTCAGAGAGGACGAGAGGACATGGCAATTAAAGCTTGAGCGTAAAACTATTAACAAAAACAAAAACGTAAATACATATGTTTTATGTTGATTATATTGCTATCATTATAATGATTAAATTCGTAACCGAATTGTTGACACAGCTTTTAACCACACATGCATAGAATGCAGTAGTAAGAGGCAACGAAACTGTCGACAGACCTCACACAAAGTTAAAATCATCTACACGCTGTATTGCTTTCTGTTAATATGGACATTATGGACGGATATCTAAAAATATCCCTGCGACTGACCCACATTTTCTTCGTGTACAATGCAATCCCAACATGTATTTTGGAGGAGGGAATAAAAATCACGATTATAAAGCAAAGCTTCTGGAAATCCTTTGGGATACAAATAAAGCAATGTTTCACTGATAAAATAGCATTGAGAGAATTATAATATCTGTCTTCGAATTATTTTTCTTGGAAACACAAGCTGCAAAAGTTTGTTTACCTTTTTTGTTGGTCATCTGATGCGAAACCGGAAGGACGTGAATCAGATTTCTTTTCTTAACCGCGGTTACGCATTTAAAGCTTTGTTAGCCGTGAATATGCAAAAATTAAAGAGCAGATCAGCTGCATGATAACTGCTCTGCTGTTCAGCTCCTGTATTTTCACTGCATAGTGAATTTTCCTTTCTAAACACAAATTTTCCACCCACCATCAATCCCCTGTAGCTGAACAATCTGGCTTGGGTCTTACCCTGACTGAAATGTCAAGGACACATTTTTTAGTGATAAGGCTTAATTTATTGCACTGTCCAAATCTTCAATATTATCAAAGCTCATCATCCTTCAGAACAAGAATTCCTGTATAGCTCCACAAGCTTCCTGTCAAAACTAGATGCACCTTGTAGCAAACTTGTGAGGTATTTATAGTTTCCAACAAGAGCCTTGCCAGAGTTTACAAAGGCAGGACATTGCAAGCACACACAAAGTCTTTGCTTGGTATCAATATAACAACACCGTCAAAGATCTAACAACAAATGTCTCATTGACTTGATGTATCAAAGTTAGGGTCCCCTTGTAACTGTCTTTCATACATATTTTTCAAGATTTGCATACTGTTACTGAACTTGAGCTCATTGATTCTTGCTGCATTGCACCATCTAGAAAAAACAAAAACAAGCTTTGATAAATATATAATATTGCCATAAAAATATGTTTTGTTGATCAGCATGAACAAAGATGATATAAGCATTTGTGAAAAGATGTGTTTTGCAAGCAACATAAGTTAAATATTTGAGTTAAGGCTTAATGTCCAAGACAAATTGTTGACTTGTTTCATGATAAATCTGATGCTATTAAGTCGAGATTACACCTGTGACCATCTGAGTAGCCGCCTCCACATGCAATGTTGGCTGGGACAACATACCATAGCCAAGTATGCACATTGAAATCTCTTACATTTCTTCATCTAATCAAAATATATGACCTTTAACTATCTTCTGAGCCTGATGAGCACCTCTGGAAACCCATAATTAAGACAAAATGAGCAGCATCGTGAGAAAACCGGAATTTTGCCTATGCGAAAAACCAAGGCGCAGATCAGCTTCGCAGTAACTGCGAAGCTGATCACGCCTTTGTTTCCACTACTCGGATAATACAGTTCCTCTTCTACTTAAATCCGAAATTTCAAGCTTCTAGCCTTCTTCTGTGACTGTACAGGTCGGTTTGTGTCGAACCTGGTCGGAAACCCCGAAGACTGGTTTTCTCGCGTCGCGGCTCAAATATTCTTCAATGTTTATATGGATAAGGAAAATCTTACGTGTTTCTGATTCTTTTCCATCTGTCCATGTGTCTGAGTAGAAGTTCCTCCGGAGGTGGCCCCTCATCTGGATCCTAAGAAGGAGATTAAATCTACATTACATTATACCTGTCGGGGACATAACCTAAACAGGTTATAAAAATAATAACTGACTCATTGCTGAATCAAGTTATATTTTTTTTAAAGTTTTGCTTATAAATAACTTGTTTAAGTTATTCACCCATTTTCACCTTTTTTCATCGTCCAATTGTAGCCTTAGCACAATTTTCATGGGCAAGTGGACAATTTTCTATGAAAGATCTGTTACATAACTTTATGACCAGCCAATAAAATTTACTACGCATCATCTAGAAAGTAATACGCAGGGGGTCTAAAGTTCATGAAAAAAAATTACTTTATAACCTATTTAAGTTATTTTGTAATACTTGCAACATTTACAAAATAACTTAAATGAGTTAAACAAAGAAAAGTTAACTCTCACAACCAAGAAAGGGAGATAATTTTAAATGCTTTTATAACTTGATTCAGTTATTATTTTTATAACCTGTTTAGGTTATGTCCCTGACTGTTATACAATGTTATGTTTTTGAACTGAAGAACACTTAGAAATATTTCTTTTCTTCTTTTGAAGAATGTTAAGTCATAAAACTTACAAAGCATACAATTTAGCAATGATTGACAAAGGAGTTACACTTTTGAACATTGAGACCTGACATCATAAGTTTACATGCTGAAACTGCTCAGCGGAGCTAATAAGTACATTTTGTGAGCATACTTTACTGCTCCACTCAATGATATCCAAGGTTTATCAATGTTTAGTATGGTATGGAATTCATATGCATACAATAGTCTTTGATGTTCAAATTCATCTGGTTTAATAATTAACCATATTCTCTTTGACAGGCATGATAGGTAGAATGTAAAATCAAATGGTGTTAGGTCTATCACAAAAATCAACAAATTGAAGCAGCTTTGGTTTTAGGTACACCATACTCAACTTACTGCATAAATATCCAGTGGTTTCTCTTTGTTTGGTATAATAGGTGGAATACGAGCATCTTTGGTATTAGGTACACCATACTCTATCTTCAATTTGATTGGTGGAGGAAGCTGGTACACCAGCTGGTTCCCGGATCCATCAACCTGTAGATGACAATGATCTGAGCTGTGTCACGAGAAAATCAGATTTTTGTCTATGCGAAAACAAAGATACAGTAACTGCACAGGTGATCAGAGCCTTTGTCTTGGCTTCATGGATAGAACAATTTCTCTACTTTCTAAACCTCTAGCCATCTTCTGTGCTTGTACAGCTCAGTTCAAAAATCACATTGTTGTTTTTCTCATCATGCGGTTCAAATTTACTTGTCAATTTGATTTTTTGCTTTATGAATACAATAAACGTCTAAGCTCAGGACGGCCGCAGTCCCCAAGTCAGTTAACCAGTATCTAAAGCACATTCTTTTGCCAGTAACTGAAAAAATTTATGATCTTAATGCATTATCATGATTCGGGATTATAAATGATCAGTGCAGTAACAGCAAGTCATTATTTGAGCTGCAACGCAAGAAAACTAGTCTTCGGGGTTTCCGACCAGGTCTGACACAAACCGACCTGTACAGTCACAGAAGCAGGCAAGAGGCTGGAAATTTTGGATTTAGAAAGTAGAGGAATTGTACTATCGGTGAAGCGAAAACAAAGGCACTGATCAGCTTCGCAGTTACTGCAAAGCTGATCTGCGCCTTTGTTTTTGCATAGGCGAAAATCCGGTTTTCTCATGATGCGGTTCATTTTATTTTTCCTGAAAATTTAGGACAACTATTTATAGAACACCTTTTGTTCACAGTAAGCAATTGACACCATATCAGGTGGTCAGGTATATAGCCTAGGCATGCCACCGGAGACAGTTTATCAGTAGTCAATGTCCATTCGCCCATAACTGACAACTCAGTGTTGGAAATAAGACCCAGGAAACAACTTGTCCGGGGGACAATCTGAAATTAATCTGAACTTGTCCCTCAACTTTTGAACTTGTCCCCTAGCAAATGTCTTATAGTTTTTACTATATCAATATTATCAAAGATATGATTTAATTTTCGTTGTTATGAATTTTCAGCTCCATTAAGAATTATCAGGTCAAAAACTTGTTGGAGAATTTCATGTTATCCTGGAGGCAACCTTCCAGTAAGGTCAGGTTGCCCCCAACAAGTTTAACCCATGGTGGGCAAGGGGGCAACTGCTTATTTCTTGCACACCAGACAGAAATTGCCACACTTTTTGCCTGGGTGATAAAATTGCATCTCACCCAGGTGTTCTCACCCAGGCCAAAAAAATTACGCAAAACCTTGAAATAAACCAGATTTTGGGGGTTGTTGTGCAAGGGATGACCGTGCTGAGCGGAACCTCGGCAGAGCCTCGGTTCCGCTCAGCACAGTCATCCCTTGGGTTGGAAACTTCCATCTAGAACAGAACCCCATATAAGATTCTTATATTCTAACTCTGCAACTTACTCCTCCAGAATAAACAGAAGAGAGAACATACCACAAGAGCCTTTGAATTTATTACCTCTTCCTGCGGTTGCTGCTGTGTCATGTCTGGTGAACGTGGCCTTTCCTCCTGTTGAGATTTGTTCGATATCCATGCCCTTGCTATAGAATACAGGCTGCTGTTTTCATTAAACTGGGCAAGGTCTACACTGCGATCAAACAACTTCATTACATAGGAATCTGTATAAGAAAGATACAGAACTACATGTAGGCCTAATTTTCTAGCTGAGATTTGAGCCGTCTCGTGAGAAAACCAACAATGTGGTTTCCGAACAAGTCCAACACAAATCAGGCTGCACAGTCACAGAAGCAGGCTAGAAGCTTGAAATTTCGGATTTAAGAAGAAGAGGAATTGTACTATCCATGTAGCGAAAACATAGGCGATGATCAGCTTCGTGGTTACCGTGAAGCTGATCTGCGTCTTTGTTTTTGCCTATGCAGATTGTTGGTTTTCCCATGCAGTGGCCCAAATCTATTTGATCAGTCAAATACGATGACAACCAAGGACAAATGCATTTGTCTTATAGGCATTTTCTGTAAATTCTGTTATAACAAATCATTTTGAAATGAATGTAAGTCAATTTTCGTTTGTCCTGGAACTTTATAAGGCAGAGGCACAGATTTTGTTTCATTTCATTTTTAAAGGCCCAGTGAAAAATTTTCATTATTACCGATAATATATGAGCCACGTCATGTGAATACCGGATTTTTGCTCATGGGAAAACAAAGCCGCAGGTCAGTAACTGCACAGCTAATCAGCGACTTTGTTTTCCCTGCACAGATACTACAATTCTTCCGCTATGTATAACCAAAATTTCAAGATTCTAGCACTTTTCTGTGCTTGTACAGCTCAGTTTGTCAGACCTGGTTGGAAACCCCGAAGATCGTTTTTCTCGCGTCGCCGCCCACATGTGTCTTGCTCAACAGATGTAGGATTTGAACCTAGGGCCGCTCAATTTGTAGTCCTTCATTCTATGTCAACATGCTCCAAATGGAGAAAAAGATTGTATTGTATCGTACAGTCAATTGTCTCAGATTTTCATGTTTTTAGATCTGTTGTTTGCCTCAGGTTTTCATTTTTTTAAATTGTCAGTTCAGGCAATGTAAGAAAACTTACGATGATGTGCCCCTGCCTCTGCTTCCATAGTATCCTCCTTTCGTTTTCTCTTCCTACCAGCCTTACTACTACTGCCCGTGGCAAACACATAGGGCCTCTTACTCGGAGAGGAAACTGGCGAATCCCCACTGAAAATATATAGTAAGGTTCTAGTACAAGAAAAGCATGGGCAAACAGGGCAGACACAGCCCACTTTAAACTACTTTATGCTTTGAACTACTCGATTCTTTCTCAATAAGATTAATTGTAATGTTTATTCATCTTTTAGAATATCACTAAAACTATTTACTTAATAATATATACATGTACTTTATTACTAGACTATTTAACTAATTCTTGTATATATATACAGGGGTTATTGTGACAAGCCATATACACCTCAACCTCTTTATAACACTATTGTTGGGGTCCAAGCCAATTTCCGTGTTATCTATCCAAACTATGTCATAACGAGAGTAAAATGTATAGATGTATAGCAAAATCAGTCGAAAATGACCATTTTGGGTTCAGCAGTGGTCCGTGTTATATTCAAAACCGTGCTGTAATGAACTGTGTTATAAAGAGGTCCATGTGTAGTTATTAAGTATGGATGACTCAATGAGTGAAACAAGTATCATGTGGCATACAAATTATGCCAAAAGCGTGTAGTCATACCATACCTTGTGAGAAAGTCTATGGAGAAGGGGGTCTCACTGTCACTTTCCAATGAGCTGAAAGTAGAAACAATTCTTATAGATAATGTAATAATAGTACTTGGTAATGATATTATAACAAGTTGTTTTACATAATATTATGGGTAAGAACCTGTATTTTTTTACATATTGTGAAATAAACTGCACCACCATGCCATCTTATTCAATTGCCCTTGTTTTTTTTTTTTCATTTCATTGCCTAAATATGGAGCATATTGCTTTTTGGAATTGATTTATTTGTGTAAACATGAGTATATTAAAATTCGATAATTAAAAAAATGATTAAATGCGATAAAAAGCTTGTGTAGAATTATGCACAGACTGGTTGTCTTACAACAGGCAAGAAACCATTGTAACACATGTGGATGTAAAATTCTGTTCCTGACATGACTCCTTTGCATTACGAAAACACGTCCATGTAATATACAGATTTTTAAAGTTGTAAAAACTGAAAATTTTCAGTAGGATCTTTTTTTATATTTTTCTTATTTTTGCTCAAAACATAGATTGTGGGTACACATTTAAAATAGAAACACCTCGCCGAACGTTAGAACCGCCTAACCCCTGCATACCCCAGTTTTGCTCTAGGGCTGTGGCAAGATAAAATGGTCATTTCAACCTTTTCATATGTACGAAAACAATGCTTTGAGATATAGAGACAGTTTATGCCTCAGATAGTGGTACATGGTGGTAGCAAACTGGAAAGACAAATCCAATAATTTTGATTTAGTGACTGCGATGAAATATCAAAATAAATGACTTAAAATGGCTAAATTTTGAGTGTACAATGTTTCCTGTATATTTTCAACAAATTTCATTTGCATTTTTTAACCCTTATCTAGCTCCAAAGCAGCACATATATAGCTTTATAACCTGGAAATATTACTGATGTTTGTTTTGATATATTGTTCATAATTTTATGGCAACTGATGCTCATATGACAAACGTTTGAACATTTGTGGTCGGATGTTACAAAAAGATTTTCAAAATTTGATAGCTTTTTATAAACCATTATAAAAATACCAAATATATGAATTGTGTAATTGAAACTGTGGTATGTAATAGTCATGACATGTCTTTTTTTATACTTCAGGCTTTGGAAAGCTGACTACTAAGAGGAAAATTGATATCACTTTTTATATGCTATTTTTTAGGGTGTCCGAAACGGCCTGTATCATCCGAAGAGTGGCTATTTTCTCTTACGCACAAAGTTATAAACAGTTCATTTTACCTTTTTTTAATGGTAGATGAAAAACAGTATAAGAACACAAGGAAATTTTTTTGCTCTGTGTAAACCTTCGGAAAACATTGTTGCCGATATGTGTCCGAAACAAATTTTTGTATCATCCGAAGAGTGCTTTTCACAAAATGTTGGTCTGTGATTTTGTTCTCTGTTTCTCTATTTTGTTTTTTTACCTAAGCTTTTCACAAATTAAGATGTGATGATTTGTAAGCCAAAAATCTTCTATCATAGTATGCTGAACTTTGAAAAAATGATTTTTAGAAATTCGGCTTCCTAAGTTCATTCTTAGGACACACATATAAAAATCATATAAAATTAATATGCAGTGATGAATTAGGAAACATATGAGTGATCATTGTTATGCTTTGGTTTTATTTAAATAATAGATGCATGTATTAAAATCTATATCATTCTTGGGTTTGTATCATCCGAAGAGCTCTTCGGACGATACATAGTACTCTTCGGACGATACAGCGCTTGAATTGTATCATCCGAAGAGTTCTATGTATCGTCCGAAGAGTTCACTTACAATTTTTAGAAAGATTAAAATGGAAAAAAGAAGCTTTTATAATAATGTAAGATATCTATTAAGTAGCTTTATGGTGTAAATTATGAAAAAGTCATGAAATTGATTCAAAAGCTGTATCATCCGAAGAGCATTGTGTATCATCCGAAGAGCATTGTGTATCGTCCGAAGAGCATTTGTATCATCCGAAGAGCTGACTGTAATGCTTTACAAAAAAATTGCCCAATATCTTTTGGAAAGGGCTGGGTTGTATGTCAGAGAAAACAATACCAACAACACATCCTTGAGTAAGACAGATGTTTGCATTCACTTCTCGCAGAACTAACCTAAAAAAACCTATAAAAAATGTTACTTTGATACAGTACTTCAAAAGATGTGGAAATTAAATACATAAGCAAATTCAAAGCAACTTTGGTCCATGTTTGTTTTTTGGATGAAGGACTAAACTTATAATAAAACATGAAAAGACAAACAACACAGTTTTCATTCTTTCAGTTATTGGCTTTAAAAGGTGGTTGTAGCGTCCGAAGAGTTTTCAGGAGTTCATCTCGAAAAAAAGACACTGTCAGCAAATATGGCAAAAAGTTATCTTCTCATTACCATTTCTGGTTATGGCAGTGATTAGGCTATAACATAGTGCTAAAGAGATGATGATTTGAACAAGTTGAAAAATTGACACCCAGGAAACACTTTTTGTCCATTTTATCTTGCCACAGCCCTCTATAAAAGTGGGGTATAAGGGGGTATACCTTACACGGACATGTTTTCCTGATGTTTGTCTTGTTATCATTAAGATAAAATGTCTGTGAAATGTATACCCCATAAACCCCAGTTTTATATCGTAAAATGGGGGAGTACAATGGTATACTCCAAAAACAATGGTATGCTCCAGAAAATAGATTGTGGGTACTCACTCATTACTCGTTAGAACCGCCTAGCCGAGGCTGTTCTAACATGTACCCACAATCTATATGCTTCAAGCAAAAATTTTAAAACTATCAAAAACTTTCCTATGAAATTTTCAATTTTTACAGCTCAAAAAACTTCTGTATATTCAGTTGCATTGGCAAGTTTTCGTAATGGTTATGGTTCACTTACTCATCCCCAGGGTCATCTTTCTTGTCCACCAGAGATTGTAATGTAGCATCTAGTCTGGTACGAGCTGTGTTCACCTCTGCAAATATACAATGACATGAAAAAATCTTACCATTTCACAACAAAGATTTATTTAACACAGTGTTAAAAACGGTTAACCAAATGTAATACACCATGTAATTTTCTTTTTGAGGTGTATGGAGCATGAGTTATGGACTACTCGCCCCGAGACAACTCACCCCACTTTTAGAAAACAACTCATCCCATTTTAAAAGACAACTTATCCCATTTTAGATTGCTTGCACTACCAAATATGGTCCGCAACAACAATCTGGCCCCACTCACTCCAATTCATTCCATGTCCATTGGTTCACAGACATTAGACAAGTCGACACAAATTTTCACAAAACCTCACTACCTCAGATCCTAAAACCCCGGATAGGTAACTATGGTATATGTATGGTATTTATTGGAAATATGTTGTCTCGGCTAGTTTGTCAAAGCTTCAACTGATAAAGTTTTAAAGCTGATAATTCAATTATTTGAGCAAATATCTAAGATATTTTTTCATAAAACAATATCATTATATGTTAACTTTAAGACAATTTGACTTCTGCAGAAATCAACATGTTTTGCACAAATCATCTAGAAAGTCGAATTCATATCAAAGTTGAATGTTTTCAGCTTTTTGGATAGAAAATCACTAGATTTTGGTAAAATTGAAGGAGAAAACTCCATTTTCATTCATATTTATTTATAAATTTTGACCAAACATGATAATTACAATTCAACCTCATTATAACGTGTCTCACTATTGTGCAGTTTTCAATATAACACGACCATGTCATGGCTCCCAAAATGATTATCTTGCTATATGTCTTGCTAAATGACCTCATTATATTAAACATGATTCACTTATCATACATGTGATTCCTCCCGGATCGCCCGGGAGGATCCAGGAAATGAGGACCATCTCCCGGCCTCCAGGAAAGCCTCTAGAATCTCCCGGATGCTGAATCTTCCTATCATATTTTTTTCCAAACTGTCCATTTAGGGCAGAAAAATACGGTAATCACTTTACAGACGAAAGTCACAAAGGGATTAAGTAGTGTCTGTTACGTAATTACAAAGGAGGGAAACAACAATTAGTGGTGTCACTTGAGGGGTATTGGGTGCAGCGAGGCGTTAAATTGGCCCAAGCATCCATAAAGGTACCTGTTCAAAGTGTCAACGCAGGGTAAAATTTACCGCCAATATGTCAAATTGATAGTGGAAAAATTTTACCTGTACACCGTTGACCTTGGCCTTGGCCAGTGTAAACACATTTGAAAAATGAAAGTAGAAATTTGTGTCTGGGATCGATTTTTCATTTTCTTGGTTAGTACAGGCAATTCAGTTTAATTTCTTTTAACTTATTAAAGTGAGATAGATATATACTTGTATAAAATTGCACTTGCAAACTTTTATTTGGAATCAGACAGAAAAATCAGCTGAAAATGGACATTCAGTTGACAGATTTCTGCATGATCAAGCATTGCTGCTTCAACACTTGGAATATCCCCTGCCTCTTCTTATTGTTCAGGTTACCCCTTTAGCTTTCATGATTACATGAGACACAAGGATAAGCTGATAACTGTACCATTATGCATTTTGAAACAAGGGCGGGGTGTGAGGGGGGGGGGGGGGGAGATAGGGGAAAGCAAATTGCTTCAAATTTGACAGAAAAAATAAGAGCTGTCGCAGGACAGCGTAGCTCGCCTGACTTGTGCTTTGCCACAAAATCTATTAAAATCTATGACCAAAGACATTGACCTCAATGTCACTCAGGTGGGTCGTGATGGTACAGCATAAAACTTCAGACCAATATCTACCAACATGCTAAGTTCAACTTGATCCATCTTCATATTTGATATAGACTTATAACATAAAATTTCTAAGTCTGTGACCTTGACCACAGGTATGTCAAGATGCTACAGCATAAAACTTAAGAATAATATCTAACAGCAAAGTATAAACTAGATCCATCCATCTGTTCCAGCCATATACAGTTCAAAACACTTTAAGCAATAGCTTTAACATAAAATTTTAAAGTCTGTGACCTTGAACTCAAGGTTACCCAGGTGGGTCATGATGGTACTGCATAAAACTTCAGACCAATATCTACCAACATGCAAAGTATCAACTTCCAAGAGATATAGACTTATAAAAACTTATAACCAAAAACTTTAACACAAAATTTCAAAGTCCGTAACCTTGACCTCAAGGTCACCCAGGTGGGTCATGATGGTACAGCATAAAACAACAGACCAATATCTACCAACATGCAAAGTATCAACTTGATCCATCAACAACTTCAAGAGATATAGACTTATAAAAACTTTAACCAAAAACTTTAACACAAAATTTCTAAGTCCGTGACCTTGACCTCAAGGTCACCCAGGTGGGTCATGATGGTACAGCATAAAACTTCAGACCAATATCTACCAACATGCAAAGTATCAACTTGATCCATCCACAACTTCAAGAGATATAGACTCATAAAAACTTTAACATTTTGAGCAACGCCGACGCCGACGCTAACGCCGACGCTAACGCCGACGCCGACACCGACGCCGGGGTGACTGCAATAGCTCTTCCTGTACTTTCGTACAGGCGAGCTAATGATGGTGTTGCATGAAACCATGCAAAATCGCGCATTTTAGATGCCGACACATAATCTCCCTGAAGTAGACCCCAATCTCCCTGAAATGAAATCCAAATCTCCCACTTCCACACCAGGAGCTCATCACATGTATGACTTATAACACTGTTTGTTTCCATGTACCTCAATGATAGTGTTATAATGAGGTTGAGCTGTACCTCCCATTAGAGCCTTAAAGTTGTCAAACTCATTTTAGACCATCCTAATGCATTTTGTGATACTTAAAATCAATCAGAGTCAACATAAATTGACATTTGCTTTAGTGCCATATTTGGGTTATTTTGGATCTGAGTCCCTATTAAGATCTCGCAGAATAGCCAGCATTAATAATTTTTAAATAATCACAAAATCTTGTCACAGGTGGCTCACAATTAACTGTCCAATAGCAAAGTGATTATAAATGAACTTCAACGCAACAAATGTACCTTTGAACAATCTGACATTACTAGCAGAAAGCTGTAAAAAAAGTGGAGAAACCATGCCATATATGTTTCAGAAATATAACCTCCATTGAGGTTTGAAAATGGACATGAAATCACTTATATTGAGAAAAACAAATAGATTTGCAAAAATTGCAATATCAACCCCAGCAAAAGTTGTTTGCAAATTGTGAGGCTTCCAAATGAAACATTTTTCAGCAAAATCTGTTTGGGATTTTTTTGCAAATTTCTCCAATTTCATTAGTTGAAGGGGTAGTTTTTGAAATTTAAAACAATAATTTTCAATGTATGGCATATATTCAAATAGTGTATCAGTATTTCGGCTGATTTCTGTATATTTAAACTTTTTTTCTCTAATAATAGCATTATTTGATGTTTAAAATTGCTGAAATGCTATCAAACAAAAGATAAAAACAAGTATAAACTTTTAAAAAAGGCTAACCACTTACCCCAGGTTTCAGTGACTGGGGCCAGTGTTAAGTCAATCAGAAACCCATCAATGACTGACAGAATCAACCTCTGCGAATAAGAAGGAGGATTTTTACCTTCTCAACAAAATTATATATGGTAATTGCAGAAATCAATGGTAACATTAGGTAAAAGAACATGTTTGTAAAAATATTCCCTGATGAATTTTCAAAACAGTTGTGTCAAAATAAGTAAATGACCAAGGTTTACAGATTTATCAACACCAAGTTTTGCAATTTTCAACTTTATGTTGCATTTTTTGAAATTTTGCAGTTGTCTATGCATATTTCAAACCTCAATGGAGGTTACAAACCTCGATTGAGGTATAATACCTCAATCCTGACTTGGACCGGACCTGTTTGTAATCTTTGAACACTGGGCTACCAGATAAATTTATGTTAAATTTCAATACTGATTTTTTGCCTTTGTTTTAGCCCACAATATACTTGAATGTCCTATATTTATCGTCAAACCGCAGACAGAGTTTAATGTACATGCTACATGAACAATCCTGACACCTTAGTGCACGGTTGTTGTACCAATAGCGAGTTATGGGCCACGAAAACTAATGACAATCCAGTAAACCATTCAGATTTTCAAGGAATTGACAGATAAACTAAGAAACGAAAAGAAGAATGAGTGGCTTTCCTTACCATGTTTTATTTTACTAGACATTCTTACTTTTACGTCAAAGTTGTTTGTTGAATTTATCACTTCCTTAAATTTACCACCATTTATAGACTGGTGCAAATTTTATCTTTCGGGCTATCTCGACCCCAAAGTATCCCGGTCGTTCATAAGGTAAAATGTGTGCGTTCATTCACCTAATAATCTAGACTCGCACACTCAGCTGATGCACACGTACAATCTCCATGGATCGAAACGTCTCTACTCTCAGTCTCGTGTCCATCCGTAAATCAAGATGGCGAGGATAAGCCGTTCTCTACATGCAAGACAGGTACCCATATGCAACAATCGTGTCAGTTGAATGGCTTTTACAGAAACTGCTGTTCATTGTCTTCTGTAACGGTGTGCTATAAATTGATACGCAAATTTCAAACCCGAAACTTTGTGAAACGAGTGAGTGTAGAGTATACAGCGCAGTAAAGCACCCTTGGTGGATGGGCATACTTTTCCATCGACGGGGTTTAGCTGTTGCTGCTTCGGCTTTTGGTGGCAGCGGTGGGATAATGACAACTGCTAGATCGGAGTTTGTCTTACCCATGTAGTTTCAAGGCCAAGACTCGGGACAAGCCTTCTCGTAAGAGGAAGTAATGTAACGGCGAAAGGTGACAGGTCCCTTGCTTGTAATTACCGCCCAGTTTCTTTGACTTGTATTCCTTGCAAACTTCTAGAACATATTGTCTGCTCGAATATCATGGGTCCTTTTGACCAACAAAATATTTTGTCAGACAAACATCATGCATTCAGGAAATGGTGTAGTTGTGAAACATAGCTGACTACAGTAATAAATGATTGGGCAACAATCTTGGACAATAAGGGCCAGGTTGACACTTTTATTTTGGACATTGTAAAAGCTTTTGACACCCGACCAAAAAGCAAATTATTTAGTTATCATGGTATATGTGGAAAGACATTGGAATGGGTTAATGCTTTTTTGTGCTTCAGGCAGCAAAGGGTAGTAGTTAATGGTGTTAAATCTGACTGGGGCCCTGTTGTGTCTGGTGTCCCACAGGGCACCGTTCTCGGGGAGGCAAAATGAAGAAAAGCGCTATCTTTCAAATTCATTAAACAATATATTTGACTCATACATAGGCTAGCATGACAGGTCGAAATACTCTAAAATATGCTTACAGCTTTAGGTTTGAAAACTTTTCACATGATTAATACTTTTAATGCGTATTTGGAAACACAGATCTGTGCTATATGGGTCACTCAAACAAATTAACATCAATCAAAGTCCATTGGATAGTCAAACAAAATCACTCAATTTATTCAATAATTATTACAATATATAATAATATCTTGTGACTATAGCAACTTTCATTTAGTTATGTCAATGAAATATACAAGTTGGCTTCTTGAAGAAGCCAAGTTTTGGGCTAGTCGGTGTATGTCAAGTGGATACAAATGGACAGTAGTTTTATGTTGAGGAAATAAATTGGCCTGATGGGGTGGTTGTATGTCGCCGTCCAGGGGCTATATATACATATACATTTCCATGATATTCAAACATCTTTTTTTTTCTTTGAAACTACATGGTCAATGAAAGCCATGGTGTCTCCTTGTAAAGGAAAAAGTAATTCTTGTTTTATTGACCGATGTCAATGGCTTCCAAATGGTCGAAAGTTGCAAAATTACAGTAATTGATTATTCTCATTTGCTCTATGTTGCCAAATCTATAGGGTCACTGAAGAGGCTTAAGTAGCCAAAACCGCAGTATGGCCCACTCCCTTTCTCATACGTTCGCTGCTCTTCAGGGATCTCGGCAGTTTTATTTTTATTATCCATTACATACAGCAAAAGCTTTCAAAAATCTTCTAAAGAAACGGAAGTCTTCTGATTTGGAAACTCGCCATGAAACATTTGAGAATGGAGCTCTACAAAGTTTGTAAGGACGATCACCTAGGTCGGCTATGCACTGAATATGAAAAACTGTTAAACTATACTTCAATGAGGAAAGCATGCTGGTAATGGGCAATTGGACAATATTTTTACACCACGGGTGTTTCTGCCCATTGCTCAGGGCCACGTGCATTTTTTTTTATAATATATGTACAGTGTATTCTAATATTTTCTCTGAAACCTCTGGACCAATCAAAACCAAGTTTCATAAAGAGCCTCCTTGCGAAGGGAAAATGAATAGTATACAATGTCACATGACCAAGATACTGTCAGGGAAGTCATCCCAGGGTCATGATTTATATAAACATTGTAAATTAAAGCTCCATTCCCTGACGCTATATGCCAAGTTTCAAAATCATAGACCTTCTGGTTCTGGAGAACAAGACTTTTACAGGTGTTTGTTATTTATAGCCATGGCAGTCATCTTGGTCATGCTAGCTAGAAAATGTATTTATAATTTTGTTTCCCATCTCGTAAGGTGGCCCCATATGAAGTTTGGCTTTGATTATGCAAACAGTTTCAGAGTAGATGTTTGAATATTATGATCAAATACAGTCGCGGGGCAGGGACGGGCAGCCCCTGCTAATTCCTAGCAAGTTTTTATTTGCTGTTAATTGACATTTTCTTATTTTCCCCATTCAAATGCATAGGCAACTCAAGATAACCTTGCGTGTGTTCGGGGTTCTCCCAGCGGTACCATTGGTTGGTAACATTTGTAACATTGGTACCAATGGCATTACCATTTTTACCATTTGCACCAATTTCTCTACCAATGGTACCATTGGTAATTAAATTGGTACAAATGGTACAAAAATGTTACCAACCAATGGTACCATTGGAAAACCCCGAACACACGCCTTGTCGTAAAATATGCCAAGGTCATCCCAGGGTCATGATTTACACAAATTATGTAAAGCTCCTTTCTCTGATGGTTCACGCTAAGTTTCAAATTTATAGGCCTCCTAGTTCTGGAGAAAAATATTTTTAAAGGTTTTTGCTGATTAGAGCTATGGCGGCCACCTTGGTCATGTCATAGTTTATAGCTGTCTTCTAGTCATGTGCTGTTATTATGATATAGTAGTTGAATGGACTGTGGTTGTCTCCCATGGACTAAAAAGTGTATTTTGACATTCTAGTCAACAGTATTTGTTATCATTAGTTTTGTTTTCATGTTCATTTTCATTTGCTGTTCATCATTTTTCTCTCATTCTTGTTCACTTTCAGATTTATGATGTCCTTTATGGATTTTCTAATAAAGATATTGTTGTTGTTGTAAGCTGGAACATTTATTTACATTTTCATTGAATGCAGCTTTTATCCTGTCAGAGTGTATTTTGGAGTCTGCCATGAACAAGCAAGATTTGTTCCTTACAACCTTGGATACAGTTGTACCTAGATGGTATCCGTGGGAATGATTGGCTACTTCTAAAAGAGCTCTACTCTGACTGTTCTTCAAGGGTCAAATGGGCGGGGGAACTTTCAGACCCTATCAACATTAAACAAGGCGTCAGGCAGGGTGGAGTGCTCTCTACTGGTCATTATAAACGGTACAACAATCCGCTGCTCCTGCAACTAGAAGAAGGATACTCGGGCATCAAGATTGGCTCAATAAGTATACCACATGTAACTGTTGCAGATGACTTGGCCATTTTAGCAGGAAGTAAGTCAGAGAATCAAGTGATGGTATGGGATGTAGAGGATAGTTCAAACAGAGAAAGATACTGTGTTCATCCAGCGAAGAGCCACATCTTGTGGTACAAGCTCGGAAAAAAAGACAATTCAGACTTGGATGTATTTCTGGGGGATGCAAGGGTGGATGTTTCAGCTTCGGCTACACACTTAGGGATAAATAGGTCAACATCTCAATCAGTTGATATTGAGGGTAAAATATCAGTCTTCAAGGAATCAAGACAAGAATATATTCAGAAACTGACAGATAGTGGAATTCTCCCGGACCATCTTACGATTCAGCTCCAGGATCCTGTATTTCTTACCCAATTGACCCTGGATTGTTCGAAGTGTGTGGATATTCGAGCCTGGGACTCTAATAAGTTCGGGTTGCTCGAGCTTTATTCACGGGAGTACATTTACGCAGTACACATGAAGAGACTTAGGGCCCTGATGACGATTTCTGGCAATTGAATAGAAAGACTAACCAGCAACTTTGTATATAAGTTACAGCACATGTAAATATCACCAGTATCGCGCTCAAGTTAAGTAAAGACATTATAGAAGTCCAAAAAAAAAATTACCTCCCTGGAGGGTGCGCCGAATAAATAAGCGGCGGATCACTAGATCTAAGAAGAACAGAACAGATGCCGCGGAAAAGCTTAGTGAGATCGAAATGACCAGGAACTTGTTTTTCTTGACAATGATAACCAGTCAACAAAAAGATGTTGCTTTTGTTACGGGTGATTTTATTGGATCGATAAAATGTAAATAATCGATTGTCAAAAACGAAACGACACACCAATTATTTGAATTTATACTGAATTAGCCATTTGAAAATACTTGCTTTCTCATTCGAAAACATGTGAGTATGGAGCTTATTGCCAGACAGAATTACTTAACCCCGATTTAGACAATGACATTGCCTAGACCAGGATACCAGGGCTCCTTCTTGTATTTCCATATCAGTATATTTCATACAGTGGGATTCCCCTGATCGGTTTTGTGTTTGCAAGACTATGACATTGCCCAAGCAAGCCGGGGCTCGACCCCATCAGGTGCCCAGGTGGGGTGTATGAAAATTAGTCCGACACTGAGTGACTAACGGACTTAGTCAGCCGTCAAAATTAAAAGTATTATACCCAGTTGTTCATGTCACAGTGGCAGAAAAAAATGTGGCCCAACCGGGACTCAACCCACAGTCTCGACTTGCTTACCGTCCCTCATGTGTGACAACTGCGACGCTTGGTATCATGCAGATTGTCAGGGAATCGGTGATACAACCTTTGATGTATTAGGTCAGAGTGGAGCGGCATGGCATTGTAACCAGTGTAAATTTCCAAATTATAGTTGTGGTCTATTTGAGACGTTGGATACCCTGTCTGACAAGTCAATGTTTCATCATCCATAGACGACCCTAGTCGATATCACTCCAACATGACAGACCCTGTATCTGTCCATTCACCAAAACCACCAGACACCCCCGGGCTACCCCAGGCCACTTCCTCGCCAAAGGTGCCTGTTGTGAAAACCTCCAAGACTAGTAAACAAAAACACATTCCTAAGCGCCTGACAATTGTGAACATAAATTGTAGATCTGTAGTTGAAAAAAAGGTAGAACTTCAGTACTTTACAGATCAAACAAAACCGGATATCATAGTTGGTACTGAGTCATGGCTGACTGACAACCACTACAAAGTGAAATTTTTGACACAGACCAATACTCAATATTTCGGAAAGACAGGAAAGGGAGAAGGGGTGGTGGTGTCTTCCTGGCCATCAAACACTCACTTAATCCAGTAAGTCAGCCTGCGCTTGATACCTCAGCTGAAGTCATTTGGGCAAAGGCCTGAAAAATGTATACATCTGCTCTTTTCACAAGCCTAGTGAGAATGATGAAGATAGTCTGGTGAGTCTTTAGATCTTCTCTTTCTAAAATTCCCCATTCTAGTACCATTTGGGCACTTGGTGATTTTAACTTACCAAACATAGACTGGGATAAAGCTCAAACTAAAGAATATTGCAGTCACAAATCAATCTATGATAAGTTATGAAATGATGTAGAGTTTCCCCTTGCCACTTTTACTATGGCGCCGCGCCATGCCCTTTTTCTCCAGCGCCATGCCTTTTTTCCCAGCGCCATGCCCTTTTTCTGAATCTACATTCTATGCCCTACATTTTGGTAAAAAGTTTGTCAAAATCGGACAAAAAATAAGGAAGTTACAAGACTTTTTGCTTGAAGTCTGCAGAAACAAATTTGGCAAAATTTATTATCATAACTTCTACAGTTGTTGATTGCTTTAATCCCTTGTTTATTGTCACTTAATTGCAGTGGCAAATGTTGATAATCACTCAATGACAATCACCCAATTTGACACTAAGCTGTTAATCAGAAAAGGTGTGAAAATTGAATGTCCTACCTGGTAATATAAGTGTGCCATTTAATTAGTTTCAGTTATCAATAGTTTACTTTTCAAAACAAATCATGCGTGAGGATATCTCTTATGGTTAGTTTAGTATTAGAGTAATGAGAAGCAAACGGAAAAAAAAAATTTCTAAGTTGTCTCTGGTAAAAGTGAATCCTGAAATATGGAAATTGAGGAAAGAACAATTTAAGCTGAAAAGCAAATTTGAAATTACAGAGAAAATATAATAAGTGTTAAAGTTAATGACAGTGCATAAATGTGCCCTATTATAATGACATGGGCCACTTAAAAGTGCCCCTTTTGCTTGCCGTCGCGCGCTGGAAGTGCCCTTTTGACATGTTGCCTCGCGTTAAAAAGTGCCCTTTTTAGCAACCATACCATGCCCTTTTTTGGGACTGGGGGAAACACTAAATGATGCATGATTTTGCTTTGGAGCAGATGGTCAAAGAGCCCACCAGGGACAATAACACCTTGGATCTCTTCCTAACTAACACCCCAAACCTTGTACAAAGCACCAAAACTCTCCCCCCTCTTGGACAAGGAGACCATGACATTGTTCACCACGAACTCAAAACAACACTAGGCAGAAACAGACAAAAACCAAGACCGGTTAAGCTCTATAAGAAAACAGATTGGGACGGTTTCAGATCAGCCATGGAAGATTACCAAAGTGACTACTTCAAAACATCAAGTAACATGCCTGTCAACAGTAAATGGAACCTATTTAAAACAACTCCTAACAAACTGTCTGACAAATTTATCCCAATTAAGCTATGCAAACCAAAAGACGGCCACCCATGGGTCAATAACCACATCAAACGCCTTATGCGAAAACGAGACAAGCTTTACGTAAAACTCAAATCAAACAGGACAAGTAACATTATCAAAAATAAATTCACTATCCTTAAACACAAAATTCAAAAAGAAATACGTGCAGCATATAATGACTATCTGCAGTCAATTATAACCGATCAACCCCCTAATTCTGAAGAACCAGGTAGGCCAAACAAACGATTTTGGACCCTCATCAAACAGCAGAAATCAGACAGCAAAGAGATACAATCAATTTCTGTTCACCGCGACGAAAGCCACTTTGCAAACGTGAGAAAACACAACCTGTCACTGAAATATTTTAGGTCACAAGATCATTTGTACTTGAATGCGGAGGTAAAAAATACATCAAACAAATTCTATCGATTGAAGTTGATTGAAGTTCGTTTTTTGTTCCCTGGTATGCTCCTTTTAACATCTGCATACAGGAGCAGTAAATGGCCATGTCCAGTGAAAAGGAAAAATATATCAATGTTTTATCTTGAGGTACATCATTATCATAAATTTAGAGGCAATCAATTAGATACAGATCAATTATAGGGTAGATTTATTATAGGAAATTGTGACTGAATGAGATAAACTGTCCAGTCAAAAACGATTATTGGAAAATCAACGTCTTTTCGCATGACACAGCTCTGTACTACTAATAGACAAATGACCTTTCCTTTTTAAAAGTGTATCATTTTCGGAAAACACGCTTACTGACCTTGGTTCAAAATAGTTTGGATTGACGAAATAGGAATCGTCGCGGTGAACAGAAATTGATTATAAACTCCCTGAAATCCAACGGAATCACATACACAAAAGCATCTGAAAAAGCAAACATCCTAAATTCACAATTTCAGTCTGTCTTTACAAAACTGGTCCCATTGAAGCTAAAACACCTCACTGAATTGATTTTTCCTCAGAGTAGCACATTACCAAAAATGCCTGAAATCCACATCTCAATAAACGGAGTGTCAAAACAACTTTCGAAATTAAACCCTGGCAAGGCTGCAGGTCCTGATAACCTCACTTCACGAATTCTGAAAGAAATACATAACGAAATAGCCCCCATTCTCACTGACATTTACAACAGCTCACTACATGAGGGTAGAGTACCAGACGACTGGCGGAATGCCATTGTTACCCCAGTCTACAAAAAAGGTCCCAAAGTCAAGGCTGAAAATTATCGCCCCATCTCCCTCACGTGTATCTGTTGTTAAGTCATGGAGCATGTTATAACATCTAATATCATGGCCTACCTGGACAAACATAATCTACTTCATCCCAACCAACATGGCTTCCAGAAAAAACTCAGTTGTGAAACACAGTTAATTCAATTTATCCAGGATCTCTCTGATACTTTAAATGAAAAAGGTCAGACCGACATCATCGTAATGGACTTCAGCAAGGCCTTTGATAAGGTAGACCATCAAAGGCTTTTGCTGAAGCTCCACCGCCTCGGTATCAATAAAGACGTAATTACTTGGATTGGGTCCTTCCTCTCGGGTAGAACACAGGGTGTAGTCCTCGAAGGCGAAGAGTCTGAGTCATGTCCAGTTATGTCCGGTGTTCCTCAGGGTTCCGTGCTTGGACCCTGTCTGTTTCTCCTGTACATAAATGATATGCCAGACACAATACATAGAGGATATTCAAGTTTTTGGAGTGAATATGACTTTTATTTCATTGAGTGAAGTGAAAAAATTTTATATTTCATGAGTGCCGAAGGCACGAATGAAATATATAATTTTTCACTTCACGAGATGAAATAAAAGTCATATTCACGACAAAAACTTGAATTTTCTTTTTATTATATTGCATGTAGTCATTGTCACGTTGCGCGCTAAAGCATATGACGTCAAAATCTTAAATGACGTCATTACGTCACGTCATTACGTCGCTATTGTGTGTGAACGTTCATTGCGTCAACAATAGCATAGATTATAAAATTTAGTTATGTATAAATTAGAAATGAAACGGTGGAATCGTAATTTGCGTATTCCCAAATCTTATATTTTCACATGTGAAAATATAACTTTTTATATTTTCACATGTGAAAATATAACTTTTTCAAATATTGGTTATATTTAATACATATTTCTCTATATTTCATCACTTGCCATATAATAAAGAGTAATATTAGGCTCTTCGCCGACAACACTATCATGTACTTAACAGTTTCTAACCAAACCGACTGCCATACTCTCCAGAACGATCTCACTAAACTTGAAAATTGGGAAATGGAGTGGTTGATGTCTTTTAACCCTGACAAGTGCGAGGTTATTAGAGTCACAAACAAAAAAAGCCTACCATATTCAAGTACATGCTCCATGGGGTAAGCTTGAAAGAAACAGATTCGGCTAAATATTTGGGGGTCAATATCTCTCGCGACTTGTCTTGGGGGAAACACATCGACCAAATCACTACAAAAACAAACAATTCACTAAACTTCATTAAACGTAACATCCGTACCAACAATGTTAAATTAAAAGAGTCAGCATACAAAACATATGTCCGCCCCTTAGTTGAATATACAGCCTCTGTTTGGGACCCATGGCAAAATAAGTATATAGAAAAAATTGAAATGATTCAACACAGGGCTGTTCGCTACATATTCAACAACTTTAGTTTTACTAGCAGTGTAAGCAGTATGCTATCTAAGCTAAACCTTCCTACCCTCCAGAAACGTAGACAAATTTCAGCCTTGATTATGTTTTACAAAATCAAACATCAGCGAGTCAATATTCAATTCCCAAATACTATCCGACCAGCTCTGAGACATAGATACTCATTCCCAAGATCAAACATAAACACACACAGACACTCTTTCTTTCCGCGGACTGCCAAAGTTTGGAACACTCTCCCACCTGACATCTGTAATAGCCCTGACCTAGGTTCATTCCGAGCAGGGCTTCTCAAAACCATGTAAATTTCATCAGACAAGCTTCATCCATCACACATCATCATTCATAATATTTTCATGCATCAATCATTATTCATTTCCACAGCAAACATTCTACCCTCTTAAAGTCACATTAAAGCAGAACAACAAATTCAAAATTTTGTTATCATTACAGACAGAAATCCGGGTTAAATTCACATAAGTTTTTGGCTTGATATTTTTGGAACCGCCATTTGCGCACACAGTCCATGTAATACTCTTTTAGAGGTGTTTGGAGTATCTGGCAGATTCAGATTCAGAACCACAGAATTATGTCGAAGGACAGAAGTTCTGTCGTTTGACAGATCTGACTGTCTGCCAATCGACAGATACATGCTGTTTCAAAAGTTGTTTTCATGCGAAACACATGCAAATCAATAAAACCACATTGAGATACATGTTGAAATCATTCATTTTCAATGGAACCTACCGTTTAGTGAAGATCAGAAGTACCTAGATTAGTGCATTTTCTGCGGAAGTCCAACAGTCATATTTTGCTGTTACTCTGGATATGAATCACCTTCTTCATGTGAAAATTGTGATAAAAAATCCAGGTATCTGTCGTTTCATAGATAGGTACAATCTGTCCAACGACAGAATATCTGTCCTTTGACATAACTATGTCGTTTTATGAGTTTCTTAGACCTGATTAGCTACAGATCTAGCCACATGTAGACCAGTTACATTTTCCACTGCTTAATTAGATTCATCGCCAGATCTGTTTGGAATAATGCCAGAACCGACAAAACAGTCCCATTGCTGCTTGCAGCCAGAGCACGGACCCACACTGAGCCCGCATATGTCAAAGGGGTTGAAGAAGAACATGGCCCATCCGTTACTCAAACCCTGGCAGGGTCTCTCGCTTACCATGCGATCACTCTACCACTGAGCTACCGAGCCACATGTCGACCAGTTACATTTCCGTTTGCCAAAATGATAAACAATGAGGTATCAAAAAACTTCATTCTGACGACTGACTTGTCAGACTATATGAAAATGTATATGATTTATGACAATTTGAATAAGCAAAATTCACTGAGTGAATCGGGTAACTTTTAATATGCAGGCGAACGGTTCAAAGTGTTTACAACCTGAACCACTCTGTTTATAAAATGACTAGAACACACCTCAATATTCACTTTGCTTAATTCCAACAAACTGGGACAAGTTACTTTTACGCATATACTATAATTGTCAGTCTGCTATTGACAGGAGGACATTTCCAGGGTTAGTTCTTTGCAGTATAATTACATGTATTTTTAAGTCCCTGGACCTTCTTAATGCAATAAAAATCGTAAACTGCATGCATTTTCCTTGTCTTGACTGTTAACAGTGATCAAGCTAACAAAATCAAACCCATAGATAAATTGCATCACTGAGGGCTCCTTTTAAGAATAAAGCATGTGATTCTGAAGATCTGAACTGGTAAAATAATTCTGAACTGGCAAAAATAGTGGTCAACTAGGCAAGGTAAAGTACACAGCTGATTCACAATGATACAAACTGAATATCATTATTATGAAGAATGATTATCACGTGTGTTTCGGGATTGCCTGTAGTATCAACTATCAACACGAGACTTCACTGACAAGCCCAAGATACTGTGTATTCTGTTTCCCACCTTATGGTCATTGGGGTGAATAGGCTGTTAATCTGATATTGAATTTTGAGTGGAGATATGCTATAATGCCCTAATGTGACATTAGCGCCTAGGATTAAAGCCTCACAGAATAAATGCTGTCGAAGAAAATTATGTTTCATCAATATACCATAAAGATGTTTAAGGCAGTTAAGATTTAGTTCAGAAACCTAGCCTTGTCCAGTGGGGCTGTGAGGATTATTTGGACTGCTTGTGCACCCAGAGAGGGTAATTATGTTGGCTTGCAACGTTAACACACCACAGAATGTGATGCCATGATGTTGTGTGTTATTGCGAATGTGATTTTCAGCTCTCATTATAATTTACTGAAAAAATACCGTCTTAGATTCAGATTATTTTTAGGTTAACATGGTTAACCTCATTATAATTCTTGTTTTGGGGTCCATGGAAACAGATTGTGTTTCAGTTGAAACTGTGTTATAACAAGGTTAATTATTATAGCTTATAGCAAAATAATCATTTTGGGAGCCATGATATGGTCATGTTACATTGAAAACAGCACTATAATGAGGTACTATAATGAACTGTGTCCATGTCAGTGTAATATTGTGTTCTTAATCTTTATAGGTCATGACTGAGTAAGTGACCATGTGATGAACAAGATTTACAATCCAAATACTCTGTCTTGGGACTTGAACTCTTTCCGTAGCATCTTGAGGCTAGGCTGGTACAGGGCTATAGTTAGAGCTGAACTTCAAGGAAAAGTTATCCGAAGACAACTCTTAGGGGTTGTTGGACTTTGGAAAAAGAAAATGAGTGGGTGAGTATAATTAGAGCCGTCCCATGGGAAAACCAACAATCTGCATAGGCGAAAACAAAGGCGCAGATCAGCTTCGCGGTAACCGCGAAGCTGATCAGTGTCTTTGTTTTCGCCACTCGGGTAGTACAGTTCCTCTTCTACTTAACTCCAAAATTTCAAGCTTCTAGCTCTTTTCTGTGCTTGTACAAGTCGGCTTGTGTCGGACCTGTTCGGAAACCACATTGTTGGTTTTCCCACGAGGCGGCTCATTTAAAGTGTCATAGTATGGTGGCATGGAGATAGTGTGTAGGTTTGAATCAGGAGGTCTTTGGTTCAAGCTCTACCTCCACTATATTATTGTCCTTGCAAACTCTTGACACATTTGCTTCCCAAGGACAGGAAGCATTCGCTCCATACCAACACAACTGGACAATAACTGATCATCAGGAAAACATGTCCGAGTAATGTATACCCCCTTGAACCCCACTTTTATTTAGCAAAACTGGGGTATGCAGGGGTATACCTATTTTTCTTATTTTTGCTCCAAAACATAGAGGCGGTTCTAACGTGTACCCACAATCTATGTTTTGAGCAAAAATAAGAAAAATATCAAAAATTTTCAGTGGAAAATTTTCAATTTTTAAAGCTCAAAAAATCTCTGTAATATATTGCATGGGCAAGTTTTCGTAATGTGACTGGGATATTAGAGTCAAATTATTACAAATCTAAAACTGACATTGAAAGTTTTTTGTTTTTTTTTTTTCATTAATGCAAATGGGTGTCAGACTTATTGATTTGCTGAAGGTTTATCAACACTAAGCTTTTGTCTAGAAAGCATGTCTTTGGGTTTTATGGCAAGGCCCAACCGACCAGTTCAGCCACAGTTAAACAGTTATTGATTTAACTACAACTAACATCTTTTACATGTTTTTTACTCTCCTTATATCCAGATCAGCTGAAGGTGATGAAACAAAGGAAGGCTCAAACATTGATGAAACCAACTGCCAGAATACAGAGCTTTATGTTGATGTGAAGCAGACCCAGTGGCCAATAGTGTATGCTCCAGAGTACAACATTGGGTTTTTGGGCTTAGAGAGACTGCATCCCTTTGATGCTGGAAAATGGGGAAAGGTGTACAACTTCCTGAAAGGCAAGCTTGTTAATTTGATAAATTTGGCTATTGTGATAACATAATTCTAATGCACTTGTACTTGGCAGTCCAAATCCAAAAAAGTGGCTTAGTTTTGGTTTTGTTGGCATTTTTGAGTACATTATTCTACCTATGCTCATAATATTCCTTGGCATGTGCCCAAACTCGTACGGGTGGATGCCAAGTCTGTAAATGACCCTGGGCCATGGAACAAGGTCAAAGGTCAAACGAGTGCAAAATAGCAAAAATCTGTAAAAATGAAAATAAACATTATTGTTTTGGGAAATAATGGACTGATTATAGTTAACTTGTACTCATGTCATTCCTTGACATGTGTCCAAAGACTTAGAGGTGGATACCAAGACTGTAAATGCTCCTGGGTGACAGAATTATTGAGGACGTTGTGGTAGGGAATGGTGACAGAATTAGGTCAAAAGTCAAATGAGTGCAAAATAACAAACACCCGTTACAATAATCAAGTATTTATTAATTCAAACATGAACTGACTAAAGGCAACATGTGCTTATTTTATTTATTGACAAGTGTTTAAACTCATACAGGTACACGTCTGTAACTGCCTCTGGGTCACATAATTAGGTCAAATGTCATATGAGTGCAAAAATATCAATAACTGTTACGATAACTAATAGTCTTCTAGCTATCCATACCCCCTCCCCCAGAGCGAATTTTATACACTATGATTTTTAAAAGTACATTAAAAAAGCTATCAAACCCTGTTTTCTGCCATCTGGAAGTGGAAGTGCTTGCGTTTTATGCTATGTTCTATTAAAGTACCCTAAATATTCATTTTAGTTGCGTTTTTATGATGGGGTTACACAATGAAAATTGAAGATATCTCAATGATTTGTAATCCTAGACCATTGAACTTGGTCTCATTTTAAAGCTTTGACATAGCCCTTTCTTTCAATGATAAGTAATGGAACATATCTAATTTGCATATTCATGAATTTCCATTAAAACTTTAAAATAATAAAAAAGAAACAATTAAAGTATCCCATAAAAACTAATTTCATACCTAAGCTATCATTGTGGCTCATTGTAATTGTACCAATAATACTATTTGACAAATTTGTTGATGTCATGGGCCCAAATACAAATTATCTCAGTTGCATTTTCATGAATATTAATGAAAATGACGAAAATCAAGATTTACAAAGGGACAATCTATTGCCATTTGAAGGGTTTAGGGTGGGATATCTATAGGATGTACATTGGACCCTTAGAACAAATGCCCATGGGTGCCAGTTTGGTCAGAGGATCACTTTATTGCACATTTGTGTCATGTAAAATCACAGAGTGTTCACCCCACCCCTAATAAGCAGAGGAAGTAGTGTGGTACAACTATATTATCACATGTTTCTTGGCTACTGATAGACCTAGAGAGCAGAAATAGGTATCAAATGATTGCTTTGACAATGCTTGATAACCATGTAATAAGACATAAATATCAAACTGACTTCCTGGTGTTCGAATATTAATGAGAACTTTATATATTAGAAACAAAATCACAGAAAAATGGAGTATGCCAGCATAATTGCTTATATCTCGTCAACCAAAAGCCCTAAAGAGCTTAAATTGTTATCAAATGATTGGTATGACAATGTTCTATAACCATGTAATAAGATATATAAACAAACTGGCTATCTTAATGATTAATATTAAAGAGAACTTCAGATATTATAGAAAAATAACAGATGAATGAAGGGGGTCTACCAACAAAATTGCTTATATGTTAGCAACCAAAAACTCTAGAGAGCTGAAATGTATGTCAAATGATTGATATGATAATGGTTTATAATAATGTGCTAAGATACAGAAAGAATTCGACTTGCTTGGGGTTCAAATCTTGATGAGAACTTTCAATATTAGAGAAAAATCACAGAACAATGGAGGGGGTATACCTACAGAACTGTTTATAGCTCAGCAACCAAAAGCCATAGATAGCAGAAATTGGTATCAAATTATTGCTATTACAACATTCTTAAACCATGAAAATAAATATATAAATAATCAGACTTTCGTGTTGTTCGAATATTGATGAAATCTTATAATATTAGGGAAAAATCAGAGCAACAATGGAGGGGGTATACCTCCAGAAACGTTTATTTCTCAGCAACCAAAAGTCATAGAGAGCAGAAATTGGTACCAAATGATTGCTATGACAATATTCTACAACCATGTAATAAGGTTTACAAACAAGCTGACTTTCTTGTTTCTCAAATATTTAAGAAAACTTTAGATATAGGAGAAAAATCACTGGCAAACCAAAAGGGGATATACCAATAAAATTTTTAATATCTCAGTGACCAAAAGCCATAAAGAGCTGAAATGGGTGTCAAATGATTGCTATAATAATGTTCTATACTATGATAAGACGCATAAATAATCTGACTTTCTTGTTGTTGGAATAGTGATGAGAACTTTAAATATTAGATAAAAAATCTCAGAAAAATAGAGGGGGTATACCAATGGAAACGTATATATCTCAGCAACCAAAGGTCATAGAGAGCTGAAATTGGTATCAAATGATTGCTATGACAATATTCTACAACCATGTAATAAGGTTTACAAACAAGCTGACTTTCTTGTTTCTCAGATATTTAAGAAAGCTTAAGATATAGGAGAAAAATCACTGGCAAATGAAGGGGGTATACCACTAAAATTGTTAATATCTCAGTGACCAAAAGCCCTAGGGAGCTGAAATAGGTATCAAATGATTGCTATAATAATGTTCTATAATACTATGATAAGTTGCATAAATAATCTGACATTCTTGTTGTTGAAATAGTGATGAGAACTTTAAATTTCAGATAATAATCTCAGAAAAATAGAGGGGGTATACCAATGGAAACGTATATATCTCAGCAACCAAAAGTCATAGGTATCAAATGATTGCTATGACAATATTCTATGACCATGTGATAAGATATATAAACAAGCTTACTTTCTTGTTTCTCAAATGTTTAAGGAAACTTAAGATATAGGAGAAAAATCCTTGGCAAACGAAGGGGGTATACCAATAAAACTGCTAATATATCAGTGACCAAATACTCTAGAGAACTGAAATTGGTAGCAAATGATTACTCTAGGATAATATTCAATAACCATGTTGTAAGATACACAAACAATCTGACTTTCTTGTTTTTCGAATATTGATAAAAACTTTAAATATTAGTGAAAAACCACAGAAAAAATGATGGCATATACCAATAAAATGTTTTATAACTTAGCAATAAAACGTCCCACAGAGCTGAAATTGATATCAAATGATTGTTATGATAATGTTCTATAAATATGTGATAAGATAAATGAATAGTTCTACTTTCTTGTTATTTGAATATTGATGAAAACTTAAAATATTTGATAAAAATCACAGAAAAATAGAGGGGGTATACCAACCGAAACGCTAATTTCTCAGCAACCATAAGTCCTAGAGATCTGAAATTGGTATCAAATGATTGTTATGACAATAATATATAACCATGTTATAATATATATGACCAAGCTGACTATCCCGTTGCACAAATTTAAGAAAACTTAAGATATGAGAAGTAACACAGCCAAATGCAGTGGAGTATACCAATAAAATTGGCAATATCTCAACAACCAAAAACTTTAGAGAGCTGAAATTGGTATCAAATGATTGCCACGATCATATTCTATACACAAGTGATACAAAAAGTACCTAAAAGAACTTTATCCCCATCAGAATACCACTGACACTTATCTTTATACAGACAATTGTAAAAAGGCATGAAAATAAGCATTTTTTGCACTAGAGTGACCTTTGACCTAAGTCTGCATTACTTTGTTGTAACAATTGTAACTGGTTACACCATACAAATGTATTAGATGTAATTTGTTTTTTGTTTTTTTACAAAAAAAATGAAAATATTTAATAAGATACTGCTATAATATTGAAATATCTGAAATTTTGCACTTAGTTGACCTTTGACCTATTTTTGGGACTCTGGGGCATTTTCAGACTTGGCATCCACCCTAGCGTGTATTGTTACACATTAAGGCACACATTGGGCATGGATGCCAAAATGTACTCAAAAATGCCAACAGAAAAATATTTGGGGGGCTTGGGAGGCCAACTATTGAGAATGTAGTGCGACATCTGATTGCATAACGAGTCCATAACGTCAAAAATTTGTGAAGTTTATTCTGCGATATACCGTTGGAAACCCAACATCATTAGCAACATCACTTGTGATTGGTTAATATCATTTGGGGTGGTATATCATTGTAAAACAAAATTTCCGACTGGATATCCGAGGATATACCGCCTCAATGAAAAATTTGAATCCAGTTATCCCCTAAGTCTTTAATCGCCAATGTGGGAGATTGGTTAAGGTTCACATGTCGAATAGTGAAATGCTGTTAAAAAGGAGGTAAAACGGAATAAAAAAAAGGTAGCATTTCAGAGAGAAAACAAATAAATTGACATAGACTAGTTAAGTTTCCTTGAATGGAGGTCAATCTGAGAGCTGCTTATAAGGCAAAGAAGTCATTAATGAATGTAAAAGGGTTATGCCAGATCTATTAGGTCCTGGAAAATTTTATGAACATTAAAAGGCACTAATTCAGACTGTGCATTTTGATGTATGCATGTCTATATATATAAGCCACATCATGAGAAAACCAGCATACTGCATTTGTGAAAACAAAGACGCAGATCAGCTTCGTGGTAACCGCGAAGCTGATCAGTGCCTTTGTTTTCGCTACTCAGAAAGTTCATTTCCTCTTCTTCTTAAATACGAAATTTGGAGCTTCTAGCCATCTTCTGGGCTTGTAGTCTTGTACAGGTTGGTTTGTGTTGTACTGTTCAAAAACCATATTGTTGGTTTTCTCATGAGGTGGCTCATATATAATTATTCTAGATGATGGTATGATAAGAGATGACACAACGATCCGACCTAAAGAAGCAACAGAAGAAGACCTCAGAGTTGTACATACCAAACGATACATAAACAGCTTGAGGGTAGGTACACAACTACTTGTGGCTCATGTTTGAGTAACATATTTTATAGGGTTTCGGACCAGTTCTGACATAAACTGAGCTGTACAACAACTGAAGTTGGCTGGAGGCTTGAAATTTCAAATTTAGGTAGAAGAGGAATTTTAGTAAGCTTAATAAAGACACTGATCTGTTGGATCTTCTTTTTTTTTTTCTGTCCTCAACAACATCTAAAAAAAGGAATGGTCTGTATGGCACATAATATAATTCAAGCAGAGGTAGTATAAAAGAAAGAATAATTATCTATTTAAGTAGAGAAGATCATTATATGGTCTAAACGGTGATCTTGTTGCTTGTACATGTATATGCATAATATGACATAGCTACCCATTCTAACTGCTCTGCTAACATTTGAGCCGCTGCATGGGAAAACCAACAATCTGCATAGGCGAAAACAAAGGCGCAGATCAGCGAAGCTGATCAGCGCCTTTGTTTACGCTACACGGATAGTACACTTCCTCTACTTTCTAAATCCAAAATTTCCAGCCTCTAGCCATCTTCTAAGACTGTACAGGCTGGTTTGTGTCGGACCTATTCGGAAACCACATTGTTGGTTTTCCCACGAGGCGGCTCATTCCTAATGCTTTAACTGTATGCAGCTTACAAGTATATTGGAAGGAACTATAATAAAAGAGGTATTAGTGACACCTTGTTGTAATTCTAACCTTTCTATTTCCCAAGAATTTCCTGCACATTTTTGTAAATTACGGGTGAGATAAAAAAATTCAGTTTTTATTACTATTTGTTGTAAGATTAAGTTAATGCATGATTAGAAAAAAATGCTCTACCAAAATAATATCTAAGAAATAGATAGATATGTATTTCATTTGTCTGCTACATTTTCTACTTTAAAGATATATGAAATTCTAATACGACATTATCATTTTCCCCCATTGAACCTAATTGAAACGTCACTGTGTGCAAATTAGCAATAATTCACTGTAAACAAATTTCATGCGAAAGGTGGCGTTTTTGTGACATCGCACATCAACATTCATGTCTGTAAAGAATGAGTCCACTGGAAAACTGTAAGCATTTCTTTAATAGTCATATTAAAATCGAAATAATTTTACTGTACTGTGAAATATTTTTGATTAATGTGTGGTTTTGTCGGACAGATGCGATATGTAATTCACTCCGGCTGCACTGTTGTGAATTGATACACTGCAATCTGGCCTCCAATATCCCGTGTTAATCACGTTAATGCACAGTAAAGTAAAATTATTTCTTAAATGACACCTGAAAGAGTCCAAACAGTATGCTTGTAAGCTTTTTGGGTTATTTACTTAATACCATTATAATGCCTCATTATGCTTTTGTGAATGTTGTTGGATCACCATTTTCATTGCATAAGCTTAGACTAGAGTAAATTATTTTGAATGATCAGTGTGCTTGATAAAAAGAATAATTTGTAAAATCATGAAAGTCCACACAACTTCTATTAAAATACATTTACACTTCTGAAAAATATTTCACAGATTGTTTGAAGACCATAAATTATCTAGAAATTTCATGTAGAAAATGTAGCATCAGTTTATCCCAAGTGCATGTACCAGGTCCCAAGGTTATACAACTTTTTTCATGCTCAACTCAGCTGAGCATGAAATTTAAACTGCTCATAAATACCAAAATAGCCCAAATATATTGACATTGAAGGTCTAGAACTCCAAAGCCTGTAATTTATCCTACTCATAAATGTTAAAATGCCAACAATTGTTGGCATTTTAATATATATGAGCAGGATAAATTTTAGTCTCAGCTAAGCTGAGCTTGAAAAACGTTTTATAACCTTTGATTCCTCATTTCTCTTTGTGTACCTAACATCACAAGTCATTGTGTTTGTTCCAGATGTTTGTATGCATCAGGAAAACATGTCCGTGTTAAATATACCCCCTTGAACCCCACTTTTATATAGAAAAACTGGGGTTTGCAGGGGTATACCTATTTTTCTTATTTTTGCTCCAAAACATAGATTGTGGGTACTCGGTTCTAACATGTACCCACAATCTATATTTTGAGCAAAAATAAGAAAAATATCAAAAATTTTCTACTGAAAATTTTCAAATTTTACAGCTTTAAAAATCACTTTATATTGCATGGGCATGTTTTCATAATGGTGTCACCTTTGTTACTCTATTTGTGCATATTCAGAGATTGTATGTTCAGTGATTAGTTACAATCTACCATAACATCAGATTTGTGTTATTAAAATGAGTGCATGCCTGAATTCTATTTTTTGTGTTTTTTCAAATTTATGGTTATATGTAGTATACTTGTGTCCTGTTCAAATGCATGAGTAGGATAGTCATCATTTCAGTTGCAAGGGATTGTATGTTTGGTGGAGTATCTGTCATTTAGATAGTCAAACTACAGATATTTGTACGGATATTTACAAATACATGTATATATGTACATTACTCACACACCTGTTTGTCTTTGACATGCTAGTACAGTAGTCCTATGCTGGCATAGATTTTAGACAGTATTGGAGTGTGATTTAAATAAAAAAAAATAAAACAGAAAAACTGAATTTGAAAAAAGATGGAGGCAATCAAGCTATATATATATATGAAAAGCATCTCTTAAAGATATTTTAAAACTGAATGAATCAGGCATCTGCATGAGTAAACAAATCAAAGTCACACTTGGTTCACATATGACACATGACCATTGGAAAACGATGTTGATTTTTAATCTGGTAATGTGTGCATTCCGGTGTGCAAGATTCTCATGCATACTTGTACAAATATTTGTTCTGTAATTCCTTTTCCAGTGGAGTATAGAAGTAGCTGGTATAACAGAAGTGCCTCCAGTAGCTATTCTACCTAACTTTATTGTGCAACGGAAAGTTTTACGACCATTTAGATACCAGACAGGTGGAACTATACTGGTAAGAGTTTTACTGAAGGATGTTAATGATGTTATACAGTAACCATGCAGGAAATATGCTAGGTTCAGTTCTTAAAAAAAAATCACCTTTTTGGAAGTCCGGGGATCGAACCAGGATCTCTTGTGTGCTAATCCAACACTCTACCATGTCTCTGTAAAAGCCGGCTTGTACTGCAAGGAGATACAAGTGTGTACTATACTTAGCATTACTGCATATTCCCCATCCATTTTAGATTTGTTCACAAATCTCAATTAGACATTCACAAATCTAAATTTTACACAGATTGGATGGGTCATTTTACATTGGCTCCATATGTAACCAGGATCTCTTGTGTGGTAATCTAACACTCTACTGCATTGCTGTAAAAGCGGGCTTGTACCACACAGCAATACAAGTGTCTTTTATACCTAACGCTACTACAGTAAATTCCTATTTAAGAAAATCCTTTGATCATTAACATTAAACCTAATTTTCATCTCTGTAGGCAGCCAAACTAGCCATGGAAAGAGGTAGGGGGATCAATATTGGAGGTGGATTTCACCAGTGAAAGGGGTGGTGGATTTTGTGCCTACGCTGACATTACGCTAGCCATTAAATTCCTATTTGAGAAAAATCTCAATTTGATTACCAACATTAAGCCTTATTTTCATCTCTGTAGGCAGCCAAACTAGCTATGGATAGAGGTTGGGGGATCAATATAGGAGGTGGATTTCACCACTGTTCTAGTGAAAGGGGTGGTGGATTTTGTGCCTACGCTGACATTACACTAGCCATTAAATTCCTATTTGAGAGAAATCCCAGAGTAGAGAAAGCCATGATTATTGATCTTGATGCTCATCAGGTAATTTTTGACTATGCTTTGTAATTAGTTTGAATTGAATTGATGTTTTACATCCCAGTCAACAGCAATGGTCATGTCGGGACGTTGCCTCCATTTTATGGGACTTTTACCCAACATTAGGATGTCATGGCACTCAAAGTGTGCTTCATAAATATAACCACTCAACTAAGTCAATAAGGCTTATATGTATGGATGGTTTGACTAAACCACTTCTCCTGGCCAGGCTCATCTATCTAGAAGCAGCCCTGGTGGTGGGGGTGGGGGTGGGGGGGGGGTGCATATTCCCGACCACCCTTGCTTTGTAATTAGAGATTATCACATGAGTATTATGTTATTGCCTGCAGTAGCATTATCAAGCTGGGGAGCTTTAGCTCAAAGGCTGATAATAGTCGAGGGTTGATTCTAATGGCTATGACCAGAAAAATGTTATAATCTGAGCCTTCGCATGGGAAAACTAACAATTTTGATTTCAGACCAGGTCCGACACAAACCGGTCTGTACAATCACAGGAACAGGCTAGAAGCTTGAAATATCAGATTTGAGAAGAAGAGGAATTGTACTATCTATGAAGCGAAAACAAAGGCGCTGATCAGCAGTGCAGTTACTGCACAGCTGATCTGCGCCTTTGTTTTCGCATAAGCAAATTGTTGGTTTTCTTGTGCGATGGCTCGTGTTTATCACATGCACAGAAGTTGTCTTTTCTATGGATTTATTTAAAATCATGAAACTGTCAGTTTTCATACTGAAAAAGAAAACTGCAACACATGCACACACAGACACACTAAAAAATTGATTTTTATGCCCCCAACTTTGAAAAAGTTGGAAGGGCATATTGCTTTCGGCTTGTCTGTGTGTGTGTGTGTGTGTGTGTGTGTCTGTCTCTGTGTGTGTGTGTGTTAACTTTTGAATGGTGAATGCTAGGGTTTTGAAATTTCATATGCACATTCCTCATGAAAAAATAGTTGACCCGTATTTTTTTTCATGTCCGAGTTACGCCCCTTTCCTGAGTTATGTCCCTTTGAAAACAAAATTTGAAAATCTTGTGTGCAAGATATCTCAAAAAGTATTTAAGCTAGAGCCTTCATATTTGGTACACTTGTTGGGGCTGAGGAGTAGATGACCTGATTAACTTTTGAGAACTTTCCGTCAAATTTTTACAAAAATACGGAATTTTGAAATTTTGATTGATTTTTCCACTTTTCGGTGAAATTTGAAAATTTTGAACGGCGAATGCTAGGGTTTTGAAAGGGCTTGGTTCACAAATGGCCAAAAATGGCCCTGTACATATTTTTCTTGAAAAGCCTCCTAGTAGTAGACAATGATGGGGCACTTTCAAAATCTACAATAAAAACTGTCAAGATCATCAGCCTGCGTTGCTATGGCAACATGAAGATGAACCAATAGAAATGATGAATTTTCAGGGTTTTCATTGAAGAAAAGGTAAAATTATACATAACAAGACACTTATTTATTTGTAACATTTGCTGGGCAAGTGAAAATATATGACTTAATTTATAATAAATGATACAGTCATGATTTCATGAATGTTGCCATGGTAACTGTATTAGTTCCTTTACTCCATACAGTAAGGATACGATCATTTAAACATAAACCTTTTTCAGATTTTGAGTTTGTGTTTTTCTATTGGTGTCTAGTTTTTTTTATTTAATACTATGAAATCTGAAAGAAACAAGTAATGAAAAAATGCAAATACTCATCAAAAAACTGTTTCCATGGAAACAAAAATTATTTTAATTCAATATAATATATAACTGAGATTTATGTTTTTGATTGTGTTTGAATATGCTTCTTACTTTTTTTATTTATCAAAGATTTATTTTATTTCAAGTCACTGTGCAAGTTGTTATCACAAACAGTTCAAAGACAGAATTGCCATGGCAATAAATGCACAAAAATGTAAAGTGGTTGCTAAGGCGTTGCTAAGGTAAACTTTCTATAAAGGGAATTTCCTACAACTATGAAATTTGCTATGGAGGAACAGTATTTTAGGCTCTTTCTTAACAGCAAATTTCACAGTTGTAGGGAATCTTCTTCTTAGAAAGTTCGCCTTAGCAACCACATAGCAACCACTTAAGATGTTTTGTGAACTTTCCCCCAGAATAATAACACAGAATACACAAACTGATGGTTTTGTTTCTAACAACCAAACGAAAAGACTCGTGCGTGAAACAGTAAAGCTAGCTTCTGAAACTGTGCAGACATCTTTGTTAACTTGCCACACCTCTCTCTTATCATGACATGTTAACAACTGAGCCAAAGCATGACAATTACTACATATTACACATATGCACCCAGTGAAGACTCAAATTAGCATGTGCATGCGTGCAGGCTGATCAGAGTCATCACTGGGTACTCAGTGTATAACATGAATGTTCCTAAGCGACCAATGAAGGCTCTGATCAGACTCTGCTGATGTGCAGGCTGATCGAAGTATTCGCTGGGTGCATGTATGTGATGTAAGAAGTGTTTCGCCTCAGCTTATAAATTTTTATATCATTTTATACAATGACCGTGAGCTAAACTGGCCCACAGATATTTTGTAACAGTTTGAAATTACTCTTCACATGTACAACCCTCGGAGTCTGATGAGTCTACTGTTTCTGGAACTTCAGCCGCATCATCTAGATACTGTCCCCAGTCTTTAACACCGTACTTACTCCTGTTAAACATAGACTGTCCTAGATACCAGAGTATGGCAGCAATATGTGAACAAGTGCCTACTGTTCTCGCACCGGCCCTGCATTTACAATACCATGCTTTAATATGATCACAGTCGTACTTGATCCAAACTAGATATGATTTGGCAGAAACGTGTCTACTTTGAAGTCTTACACGCAACAGACCATCCTCCTCCTTAAACAGCTGGATATTACACTCACCATCGACAAACTCCTGTATATAGCTGCTACTTAGTTTTAACTGGTAGGTGCCCAAAGTTAGAAGCCTTAACATGGTGTCATCAAGTTTAGGAAAGTTATCCAACTGACATTCTTCTGTGCTGACCCACTTCGTGCTACGCCGCTCCAGGTGTTGTTCTTCTACATACAGTTGGAGTTCATTTGACTGTTTTAACCGGTCTAACATTCTGGAGGCAGTGAGCTGATCCTCTTCCGAATCTTTGGTGGCATTGATCGGTGGCATATACTTATTTGATATGGCACACACTATTTTCACATAATCTCCAATGTAGGGTACTTGGCTTGTTGGTAAAATTCTGTCTAAATACTTCCACCTCTTTATACGCGCATTCGCTGCCTCCACAACCCAGCGCACCTGCAAGAAGAAAATTATTTGTTGAGACTAAGTTCACAATCTCAGCAAAGGCTCAAACGACCATGCATATCACAAAGATCTATGCAAGTAAAGATGCTATTGAATTCTATCTAAGCAGCGAACAGCAAAGACGATGATCATCCTGCGTGGATGCAGTATAATCTGCGACTTTTTGTTTGCATAGGTAATAAGACATGTTTATGCTTGGCACAGCATTCCCGTGTGCATTTTGCGACAGGTAAGTCTAGGTAAACAAATCAGACCCAGGAAAAAGTGTTCATAAACTGGGTGGATATGGTTTATCGATCAGATAAAACGTATATTTGACAGTTAATATAGTCAAAGTGTATACAGTCGTCAGCTTAATCAGTTGAGATAAAAAAAAAAAAGCTTACCTTTGTAACTAGACGACTAGTATTGGCTTCTTCTGTTGACATCTGCTTCTCTCCTCGCTTCATGAATGCTGGGATTTCAGCTTGTATACCAAGATCTTTCAGCAGAGCCACAGAGTCCCTGAAACCTCTGTCAACTACGAATATATCACTTGGTTTAACCCAGTCTTTTATTTCCTCTATATTGTTGTTCATGATGTGGTTAAGAATTGATGCATCATTATTTTTCGCATCCGCAAAGTAAGGTCCCAATACACTCACATAATAGCCAGTGGTTGACACTATTATCATCGGTTTCACAAGCGGTCGTCCCTTATGAACACTATAAGACCGTCTTTGAAATTGAAAATTGTTACTCTTATTAATGTAAATATATGTACCATCCAGCACTAGAATTGCTTGTCCGTCATTTTCTGCAAGCAGTGATTGTGCTAGAGCACGGGTATGTTTATGAAGAACATCTTCTCGGGATACATGAGAGAATCCTAAATTGGATGGTACAAACTTCAACATCAGAACCTGTCGA
Source organism: Rugalucina vietnamica (assembly GCA_964017185.1). Taxonomy (NCBI): domain Eukaryota; kingdom Metazoa; phylum Mollusca; class Bivalvia; order Lucinida; family Lucinidae; genus Rugalucina; species Rugalucina vietnamica. The sequence goes on from OZ024875.1 coordinate 35,624,335, forward strand.
ACAGAATGTATAGCCCTACGGACACTTGCTTTGGATATTCCAAACAGTGTGGATAGAAACTTATTCGAAAGTCCAGATTTCATTTTGAATAAGAATAGTCCCAGGGTAGTTAATGATGTTCTAGCAGGTGTATTCCTGATATGAGGCTGTATATACTGGTATAAATCCACGAACTGTTCCTTATTGAGACCAGTCATATTAAGCAGATCTTCATCTGAATATGAATCTAAGCTGTCAAATGACATTCGCTTGGATGACGACTTTAAAGCCACTTCTCGAAGTTTGTTAAGAAGTTCAAGAATCGTTGTTCTGTTTAGATAACTGTGATCCATTGTTTTAAGCTGTGAGAGGACCGCTGGATCAAAACTGTCCAAGTTGCCATTTAAATGGGAAGGGCAGCATCTGCTGTCTGTAGTTATAAGTATATTGTGTCTAAGCAACATGTCTATTCTCAACGTCTCGGGAACTACCACCAATCTGGGACCAGGTTTTTTGCAAATGAAACAATAAGCATGGCTTTTACTGGCACATTTAATACTAAGCCTAACTGAAGGTGGACTTAGGGTCTGACTTGAAGTTGCCATATCATCTGTGGAATTCACATTTTTCGCCTTAACGTTTGAACAGGATACTGACTCTTGATACGGATAGGCTGGACGGCTGCATTTTCCACATATGTAGTCAGAACGAGAACATTCTAGAAGAAAATTCTTCCGCAGGTATCTGATAAGATGCTGATTGACAGGACGTCTCTGATGAATCCTCAGCTTTTTGCTGCAGAGAACACATTTTGTGGGTGGCATGCTGTAAAACAAAAACAAATATCAGGATAACATGTTCCTGAAAAGTTTACCCCCTTAAACCCCACGTTTTTATAGTAAAACTGGGGTTTACAGGGGTAAACCTATGTTCTTAATTCTTGAGTCAAAACATAGATTGTGGATACTCGTTATTACCGCCGAGGCGGTTATAATGTGTACCCACAATTAATGTTTTGAGCAAAAATATATAAATTAGATCCTTCTGTCATCTTTTTTTTTTCCAATGAAATTTTCAATTTTGCTTTCGAAAAAGTAAAAATAGGCAATAAAATTCGCTATGTGATATAAATATTTTTAAAATGTTCATATAGTTTTGTATCTACTATAGTTGAATATAAAATGGATGTATCATGTATGTGCAGGCCATATATCGTTGCATATTCCTGTAAGTTTACATGTGAGTAATAAACATAAATAATAGTTACATTTGGTCAGAACAGCTACTGGGTATGTCGATTTTTAAACTGTACCCCCCGACATGATGTCCATCCAGTCAACTGGCATCTGTAAATACATGTAAAAGAAATCAAATTATTATAATAAAAAATACCAATAAATAATTGAAAAGTACATACGCACGCTCAGTTTATTTTGCGGGTGAAATAAGAATTAACAAAAAAATAAAAAAAAAATATTTCACCTTCAGCGAGGATCGAATCCGCGACCCCTCACGTGCGAAGCCAGAGCTCTAACCACTACACCACGGAGTCTAAATAGAAATATTGGGAAATAATTAATATATATCACATAAACTATTATTGAATGATTGTGTATTTTGTCTGTTGCGGTTATCCCGATTTTTTTTTTTTTAACAATTATACGTGTATTTTTGTGTGAAATGATGAAGGACTGCTGTGATATGCCATACATAGGTGATTTACATCGTCTCCGTTACTTTTCCTATTCATGTTTTATGCCGTCTGCATCACGGGCTGCATCAATCGATCATCCCACGCTAAAATCGCATTTTTACAGGATAAAACCCACAGTAAAAATATAACCAGGGAAAATAATACTTACTTTTCTTGAAATCGTTTAAACTGTCATCTGTAAATACTAGAATATACATGCTTCAGATAATAAAACCCGTTTTATCGATGTTGTCAATGACGCGGAACTGTCAGTTGCACTTGCCAGTTAGAGTGACGTCCCTTGACTCATCCTTGTTTCGGCTGTAACTTTGGTTCGGAAAGCTCCGCACTAGACGCTGTTCTTTGATGATAGGAGTCAAAGATCAAAGTCTTTGCGTTTTATGTGATTTGGTTGTGGCGTTACTCACAACATCGATGTATGTTTCATTATTTTGCCATCAAAATGCGTAATTATCATACGTCCCGATAAAATATCACACACAAGCTCATTTCCGTTTTTGTTTTATTTGACAATGAAGTCCCGTCTGCGACACCTTGAAATTTTCATCGAATATTCAACATGGCTTAGAGAAGTATTCCACAAAAAATGGTGATGTCGCATGAGGGACTTCATAATTTTATACTGCATTTTTTGCAGTAAATTATGGAAAAATGCTGATTTTCTGCCTACGCATGGTTCATCTGGGTATTATTTTTAGTCACTGAGAGAAATTTTTTGAACTGCTTTTTGTTTATTTGTAAAGACGAAAGACAGTGTTAAATAAAAATGAGGTCGCATTCATAAATAACATATGTACACAAAATGGATATTTACAGGGCCTAAATCCCACATTCGTGAATTTTGCCCTTTCATATACACATTCCTCATGATAAAATAGTTGACCCGTATTTTTTGTATGGCCAAGTTATGCCCCTTTTTTGAGTTATGTCCCTTTGAAAACAAAATTTGAAACTCTTGTGTGCAAGATATCTCAAAAAGTATTAAAGCTAGAGCCTTCATATTTAGTACACTTGTTGGGGCTGAGAAGTAGATGACCTGATTAACTTTTGAGAACTTTTTGTCAAATTTTTAAAAAAATACGGAATTTTGAAATTTTGATTTATTTTTCCCGTTTTCGGTGAAATTTGAAACTTTTGAACGGTGAATGCTAGGGTTTTGAAATTTCATATATACATTCCTCATGATAAAATAGTTGACCCGTATTTTTTTGTATGGCCAAATTATGCCCCTTTTTTGAGTTATGTCCCTTTGAAAACAAAATTTGAAAATCTTGTGTGCAAGATATCTCAAAAAGTATTAAAGCTAGAGCCTTCATATTTGGTACACTTGTTGGGGCTGAGAAGTAGATGACCTGATTAACTTTTGAGAACTTTCCGTCAAATTTTTACAAAAATACAGAATTTTGAAATTTTGATTGACTTTTCCACTTTTCGGTGAAATTTGAAACCTTTGAACGGTGAATGATAGGGTTTTGAAATTTCATATACAGATTCCTCTTGAAAAAATAGTTGGCCTGTATTTTTTTCATGTACGTGTTATGCCCCTTTTTGGAATAATGTCCCTTTGAAAACAAATTTTGAAAATCTTGTGTGCAAGATATCTCAAAACGTATTTGAGCTAGCTAGCTAGAGCCTTCATATTTGGTATGCTGGTTGGGGCTGAGAAGAAGATCACCTGATTAACTTTTGAGGATTCTCTGTCAAATTTTGACAAAATTACTCCATTTTTAAATTTTTACTTCATTTCTAACTCGCCTGCAAAAAAGCTTACATTCTGTTTCTGGATCGAGGTCAAAACAGACGCAACCGACAGCTTCTTCAGGAAATTAAATTTGACTGCATTCGAATGAAATAAATGAATCATACAAACTGCCAGTTTAGGGACAAGCATACAGTTGGGGGCATAGTGTTTTACAAACACGCATTTCTAGTGTAACATTATTTTATCTGATGTCTTCACATTATGGTGCTATTATATTATTATTACATATTTTATGGTGCTATTACTGACCAACGGATTACTTTTTAATTGCTTAGACGAAAATTGGTTACAGATAAAAGGCTTTTTTTCTTTATTCATTCAATTTTATATTGCAGTAAAATTTTTAGTAGATCCAATAAAAATTGAGGTAACAGCCCAACTTGACCACAGTTGTTGACTTGGACATTTAGCAACAAAGCAGATTAACTTAGAGCTTATGACATCGGGGTCATTTGTAAAACCTGTAGTTTCCATTTTTCAGGGAAATGGACATGAAAGAGATTTTATGGATGACGAAAAAGTGTACATTATGGATGTTTACAACAGACAAATATATCCTCATGACGGCTTTGCTAAAAGTAAGTATGGCTTTGCAGTTTGTCCATTTCGTATCAAAGTGGGCCTGACAGAATTTTGAATTAAAATTGATTAGATTTGTTTAATTCCCTTACCCATTTGGAGAAGCCTTCGCGTTCGTGGCATAGTGGTTAAGCCACTCACCCTGCAAACTAGGGATCCTGAGTTTGATCCAATGTTTCTCCAGTGTTTCCGATGAGACTTTTAACCAAAGTCTTGTATACACATTACGAAAACATGCAATTTATAGAGAATTTTTTAAACTGTAAAAATTGAAAGTCATAGTAGTAAATTTTTGATATTTTTCTTATTTTTGCCCAAAACATAGATTGTGGGTACATGTTAGAACCGCCTCGCCGAGGCGTTTCTAACGAGCACCCACAATCTATGTTTTGGAGCATAAATAAGAAAAATAGGTATACCCCTGCAAACCCCAGTTTTTCTATATAAAAGTGGGGTTCAAGGGGGTATACATTCCATGTACATGTTTTCCTGATGGTGTGAACTTTGCTCTTGAGTTGAATGTATAACACTCAATCAACAACCAACCAACCAAATCACTTAGCCATAGTCAGTGGCAAAATTTAACTCATCACTAGATTCAGTTGACAATTTATCCACCATGTTGCGATCGTTTCTGCTAGAAACAATCTCAACATGATGGATAAATTGTCAACTAGTATATTAAGCTTTCAGACTGAGAAACTCCATGTTTCACTGACATTTACAAGACTCATTACTAACTGTTCTCTTTAAAGCTGGTGTATTTCTTAAACATATTTGATTTTCTTATATAACAGGAGCTATTAAGCGGAAGATAGAGCTGTATTCTTACACTGAGGATGCAGAGTACTTAGACCTGGTAAACAAGTAGGTACACAATTATACAATTATGAAAATTCTGAATATCATCCAATCATTTTATATGCTTCTTTCCTTACACTGCCATAAAGTCAGAGACTTTCAGGCACTATTCAAAGTATGCAAAAGAAGAACAAAGTTGCTGTTGAGTACAGGGCTAAACTTGTGATAGTTCACACAGTGATGTATGAAAACATACAGTAGTCTCTTAACCCATTTAAGACGAATGGATTAACCCATCCTTATCATTTTGGTAAGTCCACTTTAATTTTTGGGAGCTTCAGGTGTGATTTTAAAATTTTAGTCCATTTTTTCGATGAAATTTCTAAAAGCAAACAGAATAGCCCCAGATGGGACGCCGCATTCTGGCTATTCTGTTTGCCAATGTCCCATAAAAGGGAGGCCAGGATTAAATGAGTTAACTTATTTTGTAAAGTATATAATGTGAAAGAAATGTGTATATTGATATGAAGGTCTTTGAAGGATTTTTATGAGATAACTACATGTACATGCTTTCAACAAATCAAGTCTTCTGAAAATATCATATTTCGTTGCAATAATGGCTCAAATAAATTTAAGTCTGTGCATGACCCTTTTTTGAAAATTTGTGCATTGAACTTTTAGCTCATATAAGCCTGGCGTCCTATTTGTTTGACATAGGCAAACAGAATAGCCCCAGAAATGACACCACGGAATGTGGCATCACATCTATGGCTATTCTGTTTGCTTAAATGAATTTCATCGAAGAATGAAATAAAAATTCAAAATCACTCCTGATGCCCCTAGAAATGAAAGTGGGCTTGTCCAAATGATAACAATGGGAAAGTTCATCTGTCATAAATGGGTTAAGTAGACTGATTATCTCACAATTACTCTTAACATGACTTGTCTTACAGACATGTAGAGGGAGCATTGAATGAGTTCAAACCAGACATCATAGTATACAATGCAGGAACAGACATTCTAGAAGGAGATCCTCTTGGACATTTAAATATCACACCTAAAGTAAGTAATTTTACAAATACCCTCTGTTTAATTCTGGTCTCTCCGGTCTGTTCAATGAGATTTGAGTATGTGCGTGAGAAAACCAACAATTTGGGTTCCGACCAGGTCTGACACGAACCGGGCTGTACAGTAACAGAAGACGGTTAGAGGCTGGAAATTTTGGATTTAGAAAGTAGAGGACTTGTACTATCCGTGAAGCGAAAACAAAGGTGCTGATCAGCTTAACGGTTAGCGGGAAGCTGATTTGCATCTTTGTTTTTGCCCAAGCATTTTGTTGATTTTCTAATGCAGTGGCTCATTTTTCACTGAAGTCCTGTCTCATTATAATCTTAGCTGTTGGTGAAATGTTAAACCCGAATCTGAACATGAAAGCAACAAACCAGTCTGTGTATAGAAACTGTGACATTTAATATCGTTGGCTCGTTGACAAAACCTCGTAACTGCAAAAAAAACAAATTTTTCAGGAGAAGCAAAAAACTAAAACTTGTATATAAATGATATATAATTGTGCATGTTTACAAATTGTCGTATATACAAAACTTGATAAATGAAAGCTAGAAGCAGATTCTTATGATGAATTAAAGAATGCATTTATGAGAAATCATACATATGCAACTTTTGCATATCTAAAAGATAAAGATTTTCTTGTATTTAAATTTTTTGAAATTGCATATACGAGGTTTTGTCACCTTTTTTCAAGTCCGTTTACCATTTGTAGTTAAGAGGTTTTGTAAGGTCATTGAAAAACTAACTTCCCATTGGACATAACCTACAAGGCTTTGTCACAAGCTGAATTTGAATGTTTTGAATCGCGCCATGTGAAAAAACGATTTTTTGAAAAAAGTGCAGTTACGAGGTTTTGTCAACGAGCCAACGATATACTGTCAAAATATCATAACACTTTTATAGTATGCAAGACCTTGTTTAAGTACAGACCACCTTAAACAGTGCTTAGAACAATAGCCATTTTTTTTGCTGAAATTAAAGCTAATTGATGTATATGTATAACATTACCAGTTTGCTCTTAATTATATGATCATTTGAAGTCCAGTACTCATCTGTGTATAACAAAAGCCATGTTATATCAGCAAACTGTTTCATAACAACATTCGGACAAGACATTCAAAGACTCAATTTAGGTATGTTATTTAGTACTTTGTTTGCAGGGAATCATAGATCGCGATCAGATTGTTTTTGAGCATGCCACTAGTAGAAACATTCCAATTATGATGGTAACGAGCGGTGGCTACCAGCGAACCACAGCCAGAATCATCGCCGACTCTATAAAGAACTTGAAGACTCAAAAGTTGATAGCGTGTGAAGAAGCAGAGAATGCTCCTAGTCCTAAGACATCAGGTGGTTTATTGTGAGTGTTGTCTTGTGGTTTTAAGTTTTATGCCTTTACCTCTTTCCAATGCATGCCTTTCAGTTTCATGGTGTCAGCCTTTCAAAAGAACAAAAAACTAAAGATTGTCGAAAATTTTATAACTATGTCATACACTTCAAGACAAAACTGTAGAATGATTTTTATAAATGAGCCGCATCGTAAGAAAACCGGATTTTTGCCTAGGCGAAAACAAAGGCGCAGATCAGCTTCGCGGTAACCGCGAAGCTGATCAGCGCCTTTGTTTTCGCTACTCGGATAGTACAATTCCTCTTCTACTTAAATCCGAAATTTCAAGCTTCTATCTCTTTTCTGAGCTTGTACAGGCCGGTTTGTGTCGGACCTGGTCGGAAACCCCGAAGACCGGTTTTCTCGCGTCGAGGCTCAAATGTTAATGCCTATAATGTAACTTTTCTTGATGAATGATTATCTGAACAAAACAAATAAACCCCCCTTTCCATTACGAAAATTTTCCCATGCAATATACATGTACAAAGATTTTTTGAACTTTGAAAATTGAAAATTTTCAGCAGAAAAATTTATATATTTTTCTTATTTTTGCTCCAAACATAGATTGTGGGTACACGTTAGAACCGCCTCGGCGAGGCGGTTCTAACGAGTACCCACAATCTATGTTTTGGAGCAAAAATAAGAAAAATAGGTATACCCCTGCATACCCCAGTTTTGCTATATAAAAGTGGGGTTTAAGGGGGTATTCATTGCACGGACATGTTTTCCTGATGCTGTGCTGAATGTATCTTGCTTTCCCCATCACCCTCCCTTAAATGCACTCATTGGAATAAATAAATGTGAACTCCAGATTGAAGTTATGAAGTTTTAATGCTTTCTGGCGATACCTTTTGTTGTAAGTTTTTTCTTATCATTTTTTTCTTACATATAATGTTTTAAACAAATTTTCTATCCCACAGTGGACAATCACATGACTAAAATCAGTTATTGTGTACTGGTATTAGAACAGAACCAGTAAGCAAATAAACTAGTTTTTTCAACACCATATGAAATTTCATGTGGTAAAGTGCACAAACCCTGCAACGGTACACTCTAAACTGTTATACAACAGTCAGCTTAATGCAGGCTATAGTTGAATTCATTACGCAGAGCAACTGGATTCATAATTTAACACAGAGGCTGCGTGGGTTAATCTATTGAACTATATAGCCCTTATTAAATTGCCAGTTGTATAGCAGTTCAGAGCTTACCATTCAGGGGTATGTGCACTTCACCCCATGAAATTTCAATCAGTTTTATGAAAATTTTAAATGATTTGCTTACTGTTTATGTCCAATACTAACTAGTACTTAAAATCAATTTTAGTCACTTGATTGTCCTCCTCGTATCAATTAATAAGCCATTAAGCTGTTACATGAAAATTGGTGTGACTGTGAGTCCAAGTTCTTTAAAAATTTCAGGCCAAAATCTGGTCAGCCAAAACTTTGAAAGGTAAAGTATTTTCATTTGAATTCCACCTCATTGTTATTTGAGCAGTGACGTGAGAAAACCGGTCTTCTTGGTTTCTGACCAGGTCTGACACAAACCGACTTACACAGTCACAGAAGCATGCTAGAAGCTTGAAATTTTGGACAAGAAGAAGAGAAAATGTACTATCCGTGTAGCAAAATCAAATGCGCTGATCAGCTGTTACTGCGAAGCTGATCTGCGCCTTTGTTTTCGCATAGGCAAAAATCCCTTTTTCTCACGATGTGGCTCATTTCATAGAAAACAATATATGTAGGGGAAAAATATCCAAAATTTTCATTTGGGTACATATGTACTGAGCTTAATGGCAACAGTCATCACCCAGTCTATGTTCACGCATTTACAAAATCTTAAAATTTCAAAATCCGGAAAAAATAAATCAAAATAGTTCTAACCATTATGGGGTCTTTTGATATCATTTGAGCCGCATCGTGAGAAAACCGGATTTTTGCCTATGCGAAAACAAAGGCGCAGATCAGCTTCGCGGTAACCGCGAAGCTGATCAGCGCCTTTGTTTTCGCTACTCGGATAGTACAATTCCTCTTCTACTTAAATCCGAAATTTCAAGCTTCTAGCTCTTTTCTGAGCTTGTACAGGCCGGTTTGTGTCGGACCTGGTCGGAAACCCCGAAGACCGGTTTTCTCGCGTCGCGGCTCATTTGGTCTGCTAGATGGAACTATGGTGAATTTTCTTATGATGTGGTTTATGTATCTTCCAGAAGAGGACTATCCAAGAAGTCTAGGAATTCCTCGTAGTCAGAGTGAGAGTGGCCTGTTTGCTAAAATACGGAATTTCTGTTTCTCCAAATCTCCAACACAAGAGAGTATCCCCCCACCCATCGACACAAACAGCTTGAACATACCAAATTTATCATCAACAAAATCTTCATCGGATCTTAACCTACCGACACAAAAAACTTCAGAGATTATAAGTGAAGAGAATGCTATAGATTTTGTTGAAGAAAAGGTAGTAGAAAAATTTGCCTTAGAAATCAAAGCAAAGAAAACTGAAAGTGATAATGCTATTAAAGAAGTGCTATCCAAAGAGGCTGGTCCTCAAGATGAAACTCGTGACAAAGACATAAAGGTGACTTGGCCCAGACATACCATATCAGACACAAATGAGAGCTACTTGACCAAAGATTTGTTACATTTTGAAGAGGATAAATCAGTTGTGGTTGAGGATAAAGGTGCTAGACCTAAAAGTGTCCCTGTGATGGAAACGAACAAAGTGAAAGATAGTGGGTCAAGTCAAGAACACATTTCAGCTTTTAATGTTAATGATAACAATATTGATGGTTGTGAAATTAGCTCACTTGTTGAAAAGAAAACAATTGAACAAGAGGAGAAACGAATGACTGAATCTATTAGTGAACCAATGAACAAATCTAAAAATCAAAATGGTGAAGAAATTAAACAGCGATCAGATCAAAACAGAAAAATAAACTTGTTGGATCTGAATGATGCCCAGAATATTTTCTATGAAAATAAAAGTGTCACAAAAGACGGTAAGAGTAAAATGAAAGATAATGTGCCTGATAATCTGTTAGGTTGTGTGACTGAAAATGAGGAGAAAATGTCAGAATCAACATCACATATTACAAATGCTGCTACTCGAATGGGTGCAACAAATCAAGACGCCACATCTATTGATGTGTTCAACAACAATTTGAGGGTAACATCTGCCGGTGAAATAACAGCAGTGACACCAGATTCTGGTGAAGATAAAATCTCAGACATTTTGATGGCATCGTCTAATGGTAATGCTAGTGATGATGAATGGTCGGACTTTGTTGTATATAATCCTGACAAAAACTGTGATAAGAGTGAATGACTGTTTTACTTTTGATTTAGATTTAGAGAGTATTTGATGACACAAGCTGTGTTAACAATGATTATTTTTACAGGGTTGGACTAGGTTAGAACGAAACCAGTTTATGCAGCCACAGAAGATGGTCAAAGGCTTGAAATTTTGAGTTTAGAGACCCAGTTGTTCAATACTTCATTAGCTTAATGGTGTCGTTAAGCCCTCAATTCATTAACTTTATATTGACTTCAAAAGCAAATACACTGTTATTTTTTGTTGAAAAAATATGAGAATCCATTGCATAACTATTTGTGATATTCTTTGTTGAAATTTTAACAAATCGTTAACTAACGATGTTGTTAATTTTGAACAACTGGGCATGATAATACATCTCATGAGAGCAAAATAAGTAATAAGCATTGACTGCACAGGAATCAATTTTGTATTATCCTGTGAAAATTCTACGCACTTGTTTCTGATTTTACTGAGAATTGAAGGCACTGTACTTTGAAACATAATTTGTTATATTAATTGTTTTACTTCTGTTTTATTGTGTAATTTGTTTTATGTTTGTTATTTTTATTGTTTTGAAATTTGATTATTGTATGAACTATAAGAATATCATGTCTTCACTGTTATTCATTAGACAAAATCATGTTATAGAAATGATTTTACCTCTCATGCAACACTACACTTTGACATAAACTTAACTCATAATGTCTGCAGTGATGACAAAAGTAATTTTTCATTGAAATTATGTCCACATTTAGGAAGATAAAATTCCATTCAAATGTTCAAGCCATATACAGATCCTTAAATGAATATGAATTTCATAGTTAAAGCATTTGTGTCAGTACCTTCTTTTCTATCCGGCATGGAAGCGTGGTTAGTGGAAACCAGAATGGATAACCCCAAATTATTTATGAAAATTTACACATAAGTCATTCAAATGATGTCGCCCTAATCATTTGTATACCATTACATGGAATACATGCAAAACTTGCTGTCATCTGAGTATATCAACAGTTGTGTCATGTCGTGGACCGAAGCAAAATCACAAGAAATGGAAATGTCTCGGGAGGCGTGCTAAGGAACAGATTTGTTTGTATAAAAAATGATAATGCTTAAGGGCCTGTAAAAACTTGAATGCATCAATACTGCCTTCAGCTATCGGAAGTATGTTACAGGGGCCATTGGTGCTGAGCTTGGGCTAAAGCATCAAAAGTTTTACATTAGATTAATTTCTAGTCTATTTAGTTGCCTCATAAGGCGTAAATAAAAAATAGCTGTGTTTCCAGTAACCCGACCGACTCTTGAGTTTTTGTGCCTACCCTGCAGTTTTTATTGCCAATAAAAATAAAATGAAAATATTTTCCTGCCAACATTTTGAGTGAAAAGCAGACTATGATTTAAAAACTACTATAATTTCAACAATACTAGTTAAACTCACTTTCTTCAGCTTCTTAATGGTTTTAAACTTCATTGCATGTCCGTTTCGAGTACTTATATAAATTAATTTTAGCGTGTTTCTACCTTTTTTACCCATTTTCAACAAAGATAAAATACATGAAAAATCAGATTATCTGACCTACTGACTCTATTGTATCTTCGGCATGTTAGTGGAAACAAGCCTATTTGTTATTTTACGCCTAATAGAATTTTATACATCTTTAGGGCCCTATAAAAGTGGGTTTCATCCCATATGATTAAGTATTGTATTGTTGAGGACACATTATTTTCAAAAATGTCATTTGTTCCTGCACAAAAATACAAAGAGTGTTTTATTTCATTTATATGTACACTTGTGCTTCCACAAAAATGCTTCAGTATATTCATGTGCCTGGTCATTTTAGTGTACTTTTCAAACTTAAATTTGTTGTTTGTTTTGTTGCCGTTTGTTACAAAAATGAGCCTGTGCATGAGAAAACCAACAATTTGGGTTTCACAAACCAGCCTGTACAGTCACAAGCTTGAAATTTCAGATTTAAGGAGGAGGATTGTACTATTCATGCAGCGAAAACAAAGGCGCTGCATAGCTGATCTGCATGTTTTCGCATATGCAAATCGTTGGTTTTCTCATGCGAAGGCTCAAATAATGCCATGCCCTGGTGCAATATTAAACACCTTTCAGCACTGTTGATTTTGTCATTATTTCTTTTCCTCTAAGGGTTTGTTTGTTTCGTTGTTGTTTTGTGTAACAGTTTTTATAAATGGAAAAAGCAGCCTGTCCGGACATGAATGGGTGCGTTCAGGGTTCTCCCATTGGTACCTATTGGTACCCATCTGTAGCCATTGGTATACCGATGGATATCTTGTTGGTAGCCAATTCTCCCGCGAGTAGACAAGTGAGGTAGCCTCGTTTTGATTACATTAAAGATGGTGGATAGCAATCCAACTACGGCGATCCTAATTGCACTTAAGATGCCTGTTGGTGATAATAGAACTTACAAAGTTATAGTGAAACAGAGATCCCATTTATAGCTTCTAGTAAGTAGCACGCTGTTTCAATAAAGTATACACTACAGAACGTACCAAGATACCACAAGAACATCAAAAGTTCCTTCTCTGATTGACTGAAGGTCCACTTGCTCGATTAAATGAGGGAGCTTTCTCCATCTCCACTAGCAAAGATTGGAATGAGTGACGAGAGCGGCGAAATTGGCTCTTGAAGTCATCCAAGGAATACACGGGAATGATTTGTTGATAGTAGTGCTCTATTCGCGGAAAATCGTCTCGCCGTTGTTTAATTACTGCTAGCAAGACATCACATGTAAGAATACTAGAAGCAAGCTCATAGCTTTGCTTTTGAAGCATAATCATTGCAGGAATCACCTGCCTCGTTCTTGGTGGTTGATTATCCGCCATGTTTGTTTACAGATTGGCACCAATTTTCGTTCAGAGTTAGTTGGTTGCCGATGGTGCCATCGGTTACCGATGGTACCATCGGTAGCCGTTGGTAAGTACACTCGGTTACCGATGGGAGAACCCTGAAATCACCCAGTGTTAATGCATCTTACCCATTGTTGGGAAAGGCATTTCTTGTAGACTCTGCAAGATAGTACTGACCTGTCTTCTAAAATATTTCCATAGCCATTTTGCCTCTTCTCTTGATGCAAGTATATCTGTTGTCAGTTAAGCTAGGATAACTGAGTCCTGATATGTTAACCCTGACCATGGGTGTACAGCATCAACTCACAGATATAAATATCCATCAGAGCTATCAGAGACAAACACACATATATGCTCTATTAACTGCCTTGTTTAAAGATGAAGATATGCAAAGACAGATAATAATAATAGCCAAAGTATGTCACCATGCTTTAAGCATTTGTTTGATTTGTTGCTCTCAGTTCTCAACAGCTAGGTCAGGTCACTACACTACACTACCCAGCACAATGGGATTTCATGAAATGAGTGAAATGTACTTCAAAATAATATAACCACCAAAGTAAACATTGTCTGACAACCACTTTTCCTCGGCAGACTCAGACCAGTAATCAGATGGTCAGGGAAAAGCAGCCCATCTAAACATCTCACCAAGTTTAGCATGTTCAAGTTTTATAGTGCTGAAGTAAAGTGGCCTGCAAAATATTCCCAAAGCATATTCCGACTTCAGCATTCATTGATTTAGAAGAGAAGCATGTCGTAGCAAAGAACAAATGACAGTGACCTTATCTTTTGTAATGCAGTATCTATCTAACAGCCGATTTTGAATCCGTAAAAGTCCGAATAAGGACGAATGTGTCGAAATTTTTATTCACTGGGATTAGTTCTAACCAGATATTTTTGCCTCCTTTTAGACAAATAATTATGCTAAACTTTTGGCGAAGTGTATATTACTCCCAGCTGTAAAAATGAAGTTTAAATAACACGAAGACATGAGACTTGTACTTTTTGTATTTACAAAATTTGAATGTACATATGGCATACAGCAGGCGCCAGTTGTTCAAAATTAACGATGTCATTAGTTAACGATTCGTTAAAATTTCAAATGGCAATATTACAAATACACTGTTTTTTGTTGAAAAAATGTGAGAAACCTTTGTTAAAAAAATGTGAGAAACCTTTGCAATTCTTTAAATTTTTCGACAAAAAACAAACAAACAAAAACAGTGTATTTGCTTATGTAGTTGGCATTTACTTAACGAGATGAGGTCTTAACGATGACGTTAAGCTAACAAAGTTTTTAACAACTGGCCCCAGGATACCAATTGCATGTATTATGAATATTACAAGAAAACCTGTCTTTTAGATTTCAAACTGGTTGGATATTTGGACAAAACTGAGAGAAGACGTGCAAAAAGGAATGCATCAATCAAGTTTTCCTCATGACACAGCTCAAATTAATAAGGCAGTGAAGAACTGCAGAAAAGTGCTGCAAATTTTGTAAATTAGCTGAATTAAACTTATACAGGTATATAGACTAACATGAACAAATTTTGCTGCTAGGACATGAACACAATGATAACAGTGGTGGCTATGGAAACCATACATCACAGTAACTGACCTACTTTTGTAGAAAACGACAATCTACAAGTAGTATGCATTATTACTCTATGGCCAGAAAAGCACCCATGATGACGCGCTGTGAAACGGCAAATAACATCCTAATGTCGAAAATGATAGTCCTGATAGAAGAGATTAGAATTCACATACTGTGTACATCCTCTTATCTCAAAAACCGCACTTTACCCCCATTTTCCAATGTTTTGGGGGTAAAGTGCGGTGTCCACTTATGCTGTAATACCTGCTGTGATTATATACAGCTTATCAGTGTTGAGCTGCCTCTCCTGGGTAATTATGCAAGGAATGGCCAGAATTACTGTAATCTGATACCTAGAATTCCAGGTATTTTACAGTACAAACCAAACCAAAAAATAAATTTTTGTTAATTTTTCATCAAAATACAATTTAATCAAAATAATTGAAATAATTATAAAAAGTTAAGCGACAATACATTTTCAATGGTCTAAATCGGTTCAGTATTAAGGATTTTGTATGGTCATTTATACATGCTGATCAGAGCAGATGTTCCTTACCTGGAATTTCTTATCAGAGGCTGCTGAACTGAAATTATCACTGCTAATTGGTTTTACTGCCTTTTGCACCATGGGTGTCTAATGACCAAAGTGGATTCTTGGAGTTAAGAGAATGTACACACTATGATGAATTCGTGAAATATACAAAAGATTGAGTTGTAGTTTCGGCACAATTCACCGCATTATACACACAGAACTGACAATTTCCAAGGAAAATTAAAAATTTGGCAGCACTTTTTCGGGTATTTATTGTGCACCCCTTGTATTTGTGGTTTGAATAAATACAAAACAGGTTTTCTTGTGCTAAGGCATCGTCACATAAGCGAAAAATCCCTCAACGTAGACTTGTATTTTATAGACAAAAGGAATTCTGGTTCGTTTTATTGCTTTACGCCCTTACAGATGACCTCTCGACATTACCATAGTTGATGACTGGGATGTAAAGCAATACATCAAACAAAAACATTTTTTGCAATTAAACACAAGTCTACGTCGAGAGAATTTTATTTATGTGTGCCCAGGCCTTAAAGGTTCTCCATTTAAAATAATGGAATTAATTCATCATGCACAAAAAATTAATAATGTGCTCATAAAAAGATAAGTCATTAAAAATCAATATCCACATTTCAACAAATAGACGAGCTCACAACAACTAAAAAGAAATGACTCAGTCTTATAAAAAGAAATGAGCCGTTGCATAAGAAAACTAACAACATGCATAGGCAAAAACAAAGGCGCAGATCAGCTGTGCAGCAAATGCACATCTGATCAGTGGCTTTGTTTTCACTGCATAGATAGTGCAATGACAGCAATCCATCTCGTTCTTAAATCCGAAATTTCAAGCTTCTAGTCTTCTTCTGTGACTCTACAGGACCGTTTGTGTCTGACCTGATCGGAAATTTGGATTGTTGGTTTTCTTATGCAAAGGCTCAAATTAAATAGTGATGAAGAAATTATACAACAAAAGCAGCCAAATTAATAGCAGCTATAAGCATCTCATATGAGCTAAAATCAAAGAAAACTATAAGGGGCATTTACAAAATTTTATTTGATCCAAACGGTGTGACTTGTTTCCTAATACTGACAAATACATGTATGGCACCCTGACACAATATTCAAAACTAATGCAATAAATGAGGCCCATTAGCGATAATGTTCATTGGTGAAAATGTGATATTATAGATGCACGACTGCATGTGCTTGATTTTAAGGCTAAAATATGAAAAGTTGACTCCTATTGCAAAATTCTGATAGCAAATCATGTAGCACAAGTTTTAGTTGTGGTGAAAAATAAATGAACGACTCCTTGGTATTAACCAGTACTATGGGGCGTTAATGTGCCTTGCTCAAGGACACAACTTAGCACCATTGAGGATCGAACCACAAGCCTAGATGCATTTACCACTAAGCCGCCATGCTCCCAAAATTTTCCTTGCATGTGCTACTGCATGGACTAGCCTGACTTTTGATATGCCAGAGGTCAAAGTAGAGCTAATCTCAGCTATATACACCTGTATATTTTCGTCAAAGCAGTTATTGATTTTAACCGTAAAATATCGAGTCAAAATTTGTCACCTTAAGGCTTAACTAAGGTAGGCCTTAAGTTAAGGGAGCATTGTAATTCTGGAGCCTGGTCTCTAAGTCAACAGGAATGAAACTAAATTAACAATAAAGAAAACAATTCTCTGATTTGGTCAAAAAACAAAAACATTTAAAATATGGAAACAATCTTTACTTTTGAAAGTGCAAAATACTATAAAAACATTTATGTATAAATCTAAAAGAATAAACATGTACATTTACATTAATTTTAAAACAGACAGTAAAAATCAACAGGTGCAAGGAAAGACCAGAAGACCAATGCTCACCTGAGATCTACTTTTTACTCCATGAGCCTTTGGCTCAGGTGAGCTAAAAAGATAAAATATTTGAATAAATTACTTTAAACTATAATTATTTGAAATTTACATCAGAAACAGAATTGCTGTCCATTAAAAATTGCATATTGGGGTAACGTGATTTTAAACTGCTAACAAGCCATGCCAACCAAAACATGTAAATCAGAGAACTTGTGTTTTTGATAGAAAGGCATCTTAAACAATGTTAAACTTTGTATACCCAGATTACATTGCTAATAGAGCTGCCACTTTTCACCACAATGTGATGCTTTTATGCACTATAAACATCAATTGCAGATGATGTATTTTCATGCATTTTATATTATGCCATTACATTTGTGTGACTACTGTAATTTTCAATCAGCTACTAAATCCTCACTAGGATATCTGCTTTCATCTCCAGTTCTCAGCATACAGGAATCACAAGTTAGGGACAATTCATCTATTTACATTCCTGACCATATATGAATGGCCAATTCTCATTAAAATTTGACACACACCCTCCCTCCCAGCCACCTCATTCCCCTCCCCCACCCCCTTCTGTTTCATCTTTAGACCCAGCCTCTGACGTCTCCTTTACAACCTCTGAATCTACATTCCCATCTTCAGCTAATTCTTGTGTAACTTTCTCAGCACCGTCATTTTCACTTTTATCTTCACTAGTCCCGCAAGATTCATCTAAATTGTCTATTGATGCATCGGCAGTATCATTCAAAATACTATCGTCCACATTATCGTCAAGTATATCGTCACCCGTTGATTCTAAAATCTCATCCTCTGCTGTGTCATCCAGTATGCTATCAGCTGTGACATCTTGTGTCGTATCTAGAGTTGTTTCTCCTATATCTTTAGAAGAGTCCATTATTTCTTCTACATCACTGATCACTTCCACTTCATCTATAATAGAATTACAAGCTGTTTGTGTTGAAATTGGTTCACTACATGATCAAATCTCAACATTTACAGCATAACATGTACTTCTTAGTTCTTTTGTTTGTTTGTATTAATGTGTCATGCCCTTTATCAATATAAAGATCATATGATATAAGAACTGTTGGTTTTCCTAACCAAAATGTTCCTTGGCAAGCTTTCTAGAAGATAACTTTCATCACTAACTGACAAATATTCATCTTAGGAGACAGAAACATTTTCATGACCAAATCTTTGTGATAGAAATGTGCCAGACTGAGAGATGAGCCGTGACGCGAGAAAAATGGTCTTCGGGGCTTCCGACCAGGTCCGACAAAAAATGGCCTGTATAGTTACAGAATTAGGCTAGATGCTTCAGATTTTGAATTTAGGAAGAAGAGAGATTGTACTATCTGTGTAGTTAAAACAAAAGCGCCGTTCAGCTATGCAGTAACTGCAAAGCTGATCTGCGCCATTGTTTCAGCATAGGCAAAAATCCGTTTTTCTCATGAGTCCCGACGCGGCTCAGAAAGTTTCACTAAGAATCAGATAATTTGTCAAGCATTTGTGTGACATTGAAATTTTCATCTAGATATAGTGAAATTTCAATGATTTTGTCTGGTAGACCACCACTTTTGGCAAAGACTGTGGTAGAAAACATTTGTAAAAATAAATAAATACCAACCATCATCGTCATCATCAGTATCAACAAGCTGTATAGAGTCACCATTTAGTCCCAGATTATGAGAATCATCTAAATCATCATCGTCACTGTCATCATTATCAACCTCGTATACATCATCTAAAACAGAAATTAAGTCATCATAATCATCAGCGGCATCATCATCATCATCATCATCAAGAGGTTTAAGAGTTCCCAATCATACCCAAAATGAGGATTATCTAAACGTGCAAACGTGTAAAAAATAATATCTTTTTTCAATGTTTAAATGGAAAAAATCATTTGAGCTTTGTTTTCTGATTTAACAATTTTTCAGTCATGTTGGAATGGAGCCACTAAGCAACTATAAAGATTCATACATCATCATTAATAACATTATAATCCCAGCAGCATCATCATCACTTTTATCTGTGTCAATTTCATACAGATCATCTAGCACTGTACAGAAAACAAATCAACATCATTGCCACAAGGCATAAATCACATATGAAAAATGTGCTTCACATGAGCCGTGACGCAATAAAACCGGTCTTTGGGTTTCCGTCCAGGTCTGACATAAACAGGTCTGAGCAGCTTCAGAAAATGGATAAACACTTGAAATTTCGGATTTAGGAAGAAGAGGAATTGCACAGAGTTAATGCATGTAGCTGATCTGCGTCTTTGTTTTCGCTTGGGCAAAAATCTTATGACACGGCTCATATAGTAATATCCCTGAACTTCACTAATCCTAAGTTTCAAGTCTCTTTCCACCTTCTATGGTCGTACACTGTACAGTCCAGTGTGTGTCGAAGCTGTCAAAAACTCAGATGTCAGACTTTTTCATCATCAGGAAAACATGTCCGTGAAATGTATACCCCCTTATACAGTTTACTCGACAATGGCGAATCACTAAGAGGTCAAACGCTATTATTTTAAACACGACTGTAGGAATGATATTCTATTTGGTACGAAGAACATCTAACATACCTCAGCTTTACAGGAAAATAATAATTTTAATTCATTCAATTTCTTAATGGGAGATAACTTTTTTGATATTATACCAACCGCATAAGACAATGGCGAACCAAACTCGACAATGGCGAATCAAATAGTCTATAGCCCAAAAGAAACCATTTTAGAAGGGCATTTTTGCACACAAATGATGCCATCATCATGCAAAACTAAATGGTGTTCGATAATATTGTGTTAATTTGCTTTTGTACTTTTCGTTCACTGTCAACAGAAAATGCCATATCCGAAAGGTCAATTATAACGATTTAAGCATGTTTTATTGCTGTAATGATTCAATGTAAGCCTAAAAGCAAGAAGATTAAACCATGACTTGCATCAATATTAGTTATGCCATTGACCAAACCAAATGGTACCTGGGCAAGCCTTCCAAAGGTAGATTATCGGTACTTTGTGCACATTCTTTTCACCACACAAAGTATGATTCGCTATTGTCGAATTTACATGTACATCTTTCCCCGCTTATATCTACCTTCAATGTCAAACATTTTATCAAAAACAGGCATATTGCATAACCAGGGATATAAGGCATTAAAGTAATGCAAAGGTGGTCATAATCGAATGCTAAGAAACGATGTAAGAAACACGTTATATCTGAACGTCACTTTTGTAGAACAATAAACTAGGCATCTTAGTTAAGGGGTCAAGCGTTTCAGCAACCCTGATTTTATTGTCCGGTGGAATTTTGACTCCATTCCTTTACCAAACCTCAAGGCATAGATGAAAGTAAATGACCGAGTTATATAATGAATGATATTTGGTCAACGTTTCAAGAAATTCTGCAATATCTTTACGAGTGATTCGCCATTGTCGATGATTCTCCATTGTCGAGTTCACTGTACCCCATTTTTATAGCTTCAGCCCTTCAATGTATTATTCTATAGCTATAACTGTAATGGAAAAGTTCCATGTAGATATCCATCCGAGAAAAAAAGAAGTCCGGTTTTAAAAGATTGTTTATTCGTCAATATGATTATTTTAGGATGTAAAGCTGTAGACATACAAAAAGTAAATAGATTGTTTTTTTCAACTGGGACACTTAAAAGTTTGAAAGTTACTAACGTTTCAAATTAAAAAGACTGCTTAGAGGCCATGAGTAGTGATTCGGTCGGCGGTCATCAGTCTGCGGTCTTTGCAAGCCTTAGGCATATTCGTCCCCAATTATTTCGATACAAATTGTTATTTCGGTTTCTAATCTATAAACGACATGCTTAAGACATGATTTCTATCATTGATTATGCCTGTAGTGCCTGTCTGTTCTTCATAATAATAATAGTTCATCGCGGTTTGTATTTAGCGCTACACTGCCGTGGTCACTTCAATAGTTTTTTTATGATAACCTCGAAGGTACGAATGAAGCCGAGATAGCCTGATTCTCTTTTCTCTTCTAATCTAGGGCGGGAAAATGATTCGGTATCAATTAAGCATGGCACTGGTTCCTATTCCGAATATATTTACATATAACATAAACCTGATAACGGGAAACCAGCCGATAATGGCAACTATTTTTAGATTATTATTTATAGACCATAAATATTAATGATAACATGAGTAAAGCCGTTAAAAGTCTGTCGGCCCCATTAGCTCAGTGTGTTAAGCATCGATCTTCTAATCAGACTCTTACAGGTTCGAATCTCGCCGAGTATCCGCTATTCATTTTTTTTTTGTTATCATAATAAGCCTCTTTTCTTTCTTCATTCGTTTTTATTCTTCCTTTTTTATGGAGTCTATTTAGCAGTACGCTGAAAAAAGTTGTTCAGTACTGGCGATAACTGGTAGACCCAGACAGATGAATGTTGCATTATCAAATGAGCCGCGTCACAAGAAAACCGGATTTTTGCCTATGCGAAAACAAAGGCACAGATCAGCGCCTTTGTTTTCGCTACACGGATAGTACACTTTCTCTTCTTATTAAATCCGAAATTTCAAGCTTCTATGCTGCTTCAGGGACTGGTCATGTTGGGATGTTGCCTCCATTTTACAGGACTTTTACCCAAAATGAGGATGTCATCACATCCAACAAGTGCTTGAAATATAACTATCCAACTAAGACACAAAAGGCTTATACGTATGGATGGTTTGACTTGAAATGTTTCCTCGGCAGGCTCAGACAAGCGCGGTTAACCAGTAATCAGTCAGCAGTGTATTTAGCTTTACCTGAAGGCACAAGTAGCCTATATCTATTTCTTTAGGCCCCAATGGGAGGGGGGCCCATAGTCTCTATGGTGAAAATAACAGTCACAAATGATGAGCGTGTGTCTAAGGTGTGTACAGGTCGTATAATAATCTCAGCATGCTGAAAATTTTGGATTGCATGTACTTTTGTACAGTTATGTTAAGCACACAATACAGTATAGGCGCGTATCAAACGTTTAATGTAACGCGTGTTGAACTTATTCGTATAAGACACATACCCGAGACACGTCGAGCTTTAAGCATGCTGCATGCTTAAAATACTTTAACGTACACCAAGCGTACAGAACGCACATGTACGAGGTTTGTGGACACCTTAGCTAGCAGGAAAAGTAAAGTGCTGTTGTTTAAGTTTTTTTGTTTTTGTATAAATATAAGCAGCAATATCTGATGAGCATATTTGAGGAATTTGTTTCAATTTGAAGTATCAACACGTTAAATATGACATATTTTCTACTTAAGCGTACGTAGGGCCACACGGGACAGGTGCCAAAACGTCAACAAAATGTGACGATTTTCACATTGTGTTTTTTCCCTGTCAAACGGCACTTAAATATGTTATAACATTAAAACATTTCGTCCTAAAACCAAATAACACTGACTTCAGTTTCAGAAAGATTCCGACTTGGCGGCAGTGTTGTTTGATTTATGTGAAAAAAATCAGAAGCAGACCGAAAAATCTGTTTGAAATAATGGCGTAATTTGACGTCGGAGAACAGCCGACGCCAATTGTATGTTTCGTTAAGGAAATCACCCACAGATACGATGAAAATGTTACAAACAACAGAAACGTCATCGGTCTGTCAGTTACTATTTAGTTCTCAGTAGTTGTGGCACAGACGATTTTCAGCTGCTCAGAAGTCCACCTATGATGATAAACGGAAGATCACCTGTCTGGCATGCTCGCCGCAAGAAATTGTTACACATGTTCAACAGGTGGACGAACAATTTTGTGAGAATTGGTACGGCGTATCTGCATTTGACAGCTGGATACACAGACATAAAAATGTTGATAGCCAAGGATCTTTTGTTAAAAAAAAAAAAAAAAAAAAAAAAAAAAAAAACCACCCTGAAACAAATGTATAACGCGCTGGCGGCTTAAAATGTCAAGTAACGTCATATAGAGACGTTGACCTTTGCCCCGCACTCGGTTCGGAAGTGCAGGGAAAAGGCTGTAGATGACGTGTTTTTGTCAGATTTCAATAAAATTTCTTGTATATTTGCTTATAAAATACTTTTGCAAAAGCAGATATATTCATTTTTCTGTTGAAAATATAAATGGTGTACACGAACTTTTCTGACAAACCACGTATGTATGTCTATGGAAATACATTGGTTGAATTTGCGGCATATTTTTCCACACGCTCGGTGCGCGCTTTGTCTTATACGTTATTGACTGCGATAGAAAATTGAAGCTATTGATATGACACTTGTGTCATATCTTTTCTTGTTATATAGTAAAACTGTGGTATAAATATCAAAATTTTTCTATCAAATTTTCATATTTTTTTTTCAGCTGAAAAATTCTCTGTATATTGCATGGGCAAGTTTTCGTAATGTTTAATACTTATAAATTTTTACCTTCATCGTCGTCATCATCATCGCCGACAATGACAACAGAATTGTCCATCCCACCCTCACTCTCGTCCGAGCTGTCATCAGACACACCATTAATCCCTGGAGATCTCATATAGTACTGCAGAGGGTTGGGCCAGATATCATCCTTCAGAACCTGTGGATGGTAAAAACATTAGCCATGTTAACAGCCACAAACCAACTTGTTCAAAAATCATAATAACCAACTTTTTCAATTAGCAATTTGTAAATAAAATAATATCCTTTTTCAATATTTAAATGGAAAAAGTCATTTTGGGAATTCTTTCTATGATTCAACAATTTTTCAGTCATGTTGGAACTGAGCCACTTCTTCGTTATTAACCTCTACTATTGGGAGTTTATGTGGCTTGCTCAAGGACACAACTAATCTGCGCCAGTATGGTTTAAACCCAGGACCTCTCGATTCAGTTTAACATGGTCATGGCACTAACTTTGGGAAATCAAAACTATACTAACCTCTGCTAATTCATCAGACATGGGATCTGTGGATGATTTGTACCAGCTGAAAAAGGAGCTTGACTGGCCCCGTTTCCTCTTTCTGCTCCGAGGGGACAGTTTAGATCTGTCTGTAAGATCCATGTTGTCGTTCCAGTAAACAGGGGTTGATTTTGTGTATGGGCTGCCTAAAAATAGCTGTGTATTTGTTGTTTGTTTTATGGTTTAACAGCCCACTCAACAATTTTTCAGTCATGATTATAGACAGGACAGAGCGAACATTTCCTGGGTATTGACCCAAAGTATAGGAAGTTCTTGTGTATTGCTCAGCAGCTCAAGGACACAACTCAAAGCCAGTAGGGTTTGAACCCTGGACCTCTTGATCTGGAATCTGACTCTCTACCATTAGGCCACCACTATCAAACTGCATACTAAAAATTTACATATCAGATTCAGAACTCATAGACCTATAGACAAAACCATTAGAAATTACTGTTAATATTTTGACTGTAAATTGACACATTACCTACCAAAAATATCAGAATGAGAAAGTATGAGTATGCTTTAATTTTCAAATGTATTTTTAAGAATAATCAGGTTGAGGTATACATGGAATAGGCATGATAAAAAGAGTAAAATCAAACCACCTTCAAAAGATGAGAGATGGTATTCCTTTGTGAGGACATCATTAGAGAAGAATGGGTTCTTGTTGAATGTGAATGAGATCTTGTAACCTGATTTAATGTCTTCAAACTCTTCTACACTCAGCTGAAACACAAGAAACAAACTACATGTATATTGACTTCTAAAATGTAGTCCTAATTTGTGCACTTGCTCCAAAAAGCTCACACTCGGTTCTTTTTTGAGTTGTTATAATAATTCAAAATAGTGCACACCCATCTGCCAGAAAATAATGCCTTGAGCATGTTTATTTCCACTCTATAGGTGAGCTAAAAGGCTTCACATAAACATAATGAAATTAATAAATAGCTAGCCAAAACATACATCTGCTTACCAAGGAGTTAGGTAAGTAGGGCAAATTTGAGTTGTTCTGTGATAATTAAATGGCAAATTTAAGTTGTTCAGTCAAAATTAAATGGCAAATTTAAGTTGTTCAGTCAACAGCAACTACGCACAATGGTAAGTTCAAGGCTAGTGCCTAATTGCTAATAGTATTGTATACCTGTTTGAGATAGTGTAAACATTGCACATCTTCTTCTGCCAGTATAGAGCCAACCTGAGGATGGTTTATAAGCTGAAAATCTGTTAAGGATCCTAAAGACTGTCAAGTCTGTCAACAATGCCTATATGTACAATGTATAACATTGTGTAGCTTTAGACATGTTAGATACATGTACTAGTCTTGTAACTTCTAAAATACTAACAAAGTCTATGCCAGTATTTCTGAAGTAAGAGCACTGCTCATTGGAAAAATAAGCAAACAATTACATTGTACATGTATGTGCCATTCTGTGCATCCTTTGGATTTTTGGAGCTGCTGTACTTTTGTAGGCCCTGATGGCAACTTCCATTCACAGCCACAGATAGGAAAGAGGAGAGTTGAAAGGCTTGCATTTACTAAATATAATACAAGGGGCCAGGATTTGATTATATCCTAATCAACATTCGTCAGTGGTGTCTACAAAGTGCCACTACTTCCAAGGCGCAATCTTGGGTCCAGTAATAATGATTATTTTGGATCTGAGGTTCAACCCTCTGCCACTAGGACCAGAAAGTTTTGTTTGTTTGAATTGAGGTATAACATCTCAGTCAACAATTTTTCAGTCATGTCTCTCGTGCTCTCCCCCTACGAGTGCCGAACTCGTGAACGTCTTTGACCTTTCATGACCGGACCACTTTTCAAAAGCCAACGACGGCCCTGTTTATTGGGAATTGATGCATATTGCTCAAGAACACAGCTTGACAGTGACAGCAGACCTGTTTACATTCAAAACATGGCATGTGTAGTCACTAATGAGGATATGTGTAGTTTTGGGTACTTAAGTGTAGTCCATCACAGGATGCGTCAAACATCTTCGATTGCCTTAAACGAAAGGCTAAAACAAACAAAAAACTTTGTACACAATTTAATATACATAATATCAGCATAAAATCAGATTAGGCATTAAAATTGATTAAAAATTCATCATAAAAATTCAATTTTATGAAGTCTTTATGTTGTTTACTTTCAATATGTCTTTTACAATCATATCATCCAGAATGAGCACAACAGAAGTGCGAATTACACACAGTACATTTTGCAAATGTGTCACCCTTGTCTGATCGCTGCCAAACATGGCCAAAGTTCATGATAAAGGGGTAGGAATTTCTGATTAGCCAGACCACTTTTGAATCTCTGCCTTTTAGTTGAGGGTTTTTCATGTTCTTCAAGTTCATTTTCATTCTTTCTTTTCGACATTTCCACAAAAATATAAAGTTTTTTCTAAAAATCTATCATCTAAAAATGGAGGCTAATTCGCGAGAAAAGTGCAATATTTTCCACCAGACACTTGCTAATCTGTTTATCGATCCTCTACTCCAACAATTTTGCGCCTAAATGATCGAGATCGAAGATCGAGTTACTTCCCTTAGCTGAGAATAGAGTAGACGAATGTCCGGGTAATGGACCAAAACAGACAAAAAATGACAGAAAAATCGGAATTTCGCGAGATGCGTAGTTTTGACCTAGCGATCCGTAGAGCGTATTTTAAAGCCCAAATACGTAGAAACTACGCAAAAAACGTAGTTATAAACAGGTCTGTGACAGGGTTCAAACCCCGACCACTTGATCTAAGAGTAGGGTTTCAACCCAAAACCCTCTGCCACTAGGACCAGAAAGTTTTGTTTGTTTGAATTGAGGTATAACATCTCAGTCAACAATTTTTCAGTCATGTCGAGATGGATCCACCACTTCAAGTTTAAACCGGTACTCTGGGGAGTTAATGCGTCTTGCTCAAGGACACAACACGGTGCCACCAGAGGAGATTAAACCCAGGACCTCTAGATTTTGTCCTATGCTTTACCGCTACGCCACCGTGCTCCCCGGACTTGGAAGTAGTCACATAAACAAAGGATACTGTTGCTACCCAAAAGTCAGGAATTTCTTCGATAAGTTGATTCCGTTCCTCAAAATGAGGCCGTCTCAACTTGTTATATTTCTGTTCAACCTTCAGAATTTCTTCACTAGCTTCCTCATTGAGAGAATCAATTTTTGTTTGACAAGAACCTATGTTAGACAAAATCTTTTGTGTTTTATCAATCAAAGAGGGATCGGGCTCAGAGACACCTTCAGAGGAAAGTTTTTGCACCTTGGCAGGCACTGGCCCGTCGTTTACTTCTGACATTTTGTAATTAAGATGAATAGTTCACTTTTTTCCGTGTTTTAATTGCTTCTTTCACTTTCAAACATGCACCTCTCGTGTTTATATTTTGCTACACGCACGCGCACTAATTGGATAGAAACGTCTCTTTTGATTGGATGATACCTCTCACTGGCGCTTCAATCAATGATTTCGACCAATAGAATCAATTGTTATATACAAGTTCGGAATGTTGCTTTATCCGGGTAATTGACAGATACAAAATGGAGGAAAGTTTGGAGTCTGAAATGTCAACTGAAAGTTTTTCAAATAAAATAACTGAACTGGATCCAAACGAAAGAAATCAAAGTACTGAATATGATAGAACAGTAATTGCTGTATCAAATGCGGGTGATGTCACGAACCAAAAGAGGTCTAAAAGACCTGAACATCGTAAAAATCTACCTGGTTTACAACAGCATGTTGCTACAGCAGAATCCCATGTTGAACTTTCAGAGAAGAAGTCTCATAAATTGACCGTCACTTCGGCCACTAGTAGTCCTGATCCTTCCAGTAGTCCCGAAGTCAGCAAAAGGCGGAGGATACAACATGATTACAGGAGACTGTCAAGTGCAGGTTACTTAGATGATTATGAAACAAGAAACCAAAGACGTTTTTCATCAGAGTCTGACCCAAGTCTGTCGCCAAGCCCAGTGAAAACAAAGTCTAACAATTCTACACCAACAAAGCTCCTTACCCCAGAGTTTCCGAGTGTTCCAAGGGTAAAGCTGAAATTAAAGCTGCTCAAAAATGATGGTGACGAAAGTCAACAGTCGGAGAACAAAGGTAAGTTTGTTGGGTTAAATACTTGTTTGGCTGGTAATGCTGTTTGGCTGTTTGCTGATGCTCAGTCTATAGGGTGTCTGAATCATAAGGAGGCTGGCCCATGATTAATTCTCCCGTCATGCATATTCTCTTTCTTGAACATTTTGTCATGCAGTACCTTAATTAATTTTTTAGCCTATAGGGTATTTACGCACCCCTTTTTCATTCAATTGTGTATCTGGAATTTTAATTGGGTAAGTTCAATTCTGTTACGCACTCTATTTTCAATCAATTGGGTAAAATGGAAAACAATTTGGTAAAAATGATGTTCGAGGTGTACTTTCTTTATTTTCTTCTACTTTAGCTTTTGCATAGCATAAAATAAAAGGGAAACATTGATTGGTTGAGAGAATTAACTAAAATCGCAGTCAACCAATGAAAAAACAGAAAAGAAATGGCTTCCAATCGCTCTATTTGCGCATGTCCAATGACATTTTTGTTTAATGTAGACGGCGTAAGCCGTTGTGTGGCGCACACCGATAAAATCCGGTACGCAATTGATTTTTCCGGTATTGCGTATCGGCGATTTCTTTTGCATTTTCTTACGCTACCAGATCGTTATTAATTGCGTCTTTTCATATTTTAATTGGGTAATTACGCAAATACGCAGCCTAATTAAGGTACTGTGTCATGGAAATAATTCTTTGACCCACCATTCTTCCTCTTCTTTCAATTAAGTACCAAGATTTGACAACCATGATAATTTGTTACTGGTGAAAGATATGAGCATTACAAACTGGCAATCTGGCATTGCGAGGCTTGCCCATTGGCATAAACATGGTTTTGATATTTTAAACTGATTATTTTGATATGAATGTAGTGTTCCCCAAGGAGTTGAAACATTACATTAAACAAAATAATCAAGTTAATTACTTTTTGAATATCATTTCTATACTTGTTATACCATCTTTCATACCGGTAATCATAAACTTTATATTTTATATTCTATTTTATGACAAAGTCTTTTCCAGAATATTGAATTTGAATACACTTGGTAAATATAGCTTTCAAGTTTGTCTGCCATGTCCAGTGTTGATAATGATAATAATAATGTGAAACATGAAGTATTGAAGACAATATTAACATTTTTTTTACTTGCATATGCAAACTATTTTATATCAGCTGAAATTGTTCTTTTCAATGTTATCTTTCAGATGCTACATCTTTACATAAGTCTGGAGGAGAAAAACATCATAGAAGGCATAGAAGTTCATCAGATCACAATCATAAGGATAAAAATGGTCATGGCAATGCAGTGGTAAATGGAGACAGTAATCAAGCTGATGTTGTTGATGGGGATAGTCCTAAGATAAAAGATGTTCATGATACTCAAAAGACTGATAAAGTTGAAACCAGTTCTCATAATGTGGAAACCAAGACTCATAAAACCAGTTCACATAACACAGAAACAAAAACTCATAAAACCTATCAGATTGTCTCAGAAGATCAAGATCCTGCCAACAGGCCCAACACTGACAAACATTTAGGTCGTCATCATCACAAACATAAACATCATCGCAAACATAAACATCGTCATGACGAAGAAAGAAGATCAGGAGGATCGGATCATAGTCATAGGTCTCATAGCAGCAAGTCTGACTCTCCAGACAAGCTAGACACGTCAGGATCATCAGATGTTAGTAATGGCAGTCTTGAGAAGCATAAAACCATTGATGTAACCGAATGTGGTGTTCAAGTGGATCTCAGGAATGAAACTGATTCTAAAGGGGCACAGGTCCCTGCCGATTTTGAAAGTGAAATGAGCGAGGAAAGTGACACAGGCAGCAATAGTGAAAAAAATCTGAATAAAAAGCAACAAAGAATAGCGTATGTTCAACAGAGTATCTCAACTCCTCGCAAATACAATGTGAAACCAACGAAAAGTACTCCTAAGAAGGAAGGAAGTATTTTTAAGACTGAAAAGGTCCCAGTTGTATTCTCTGAAGAATATTCCGCAGAATCTCAGGACAATAAATTGTGGCGATCTGAAATTCCATCGATTTCAAAATACAAGTACAAACACCTGATGCATGTAGAGCAATATTCTAATGGTGGAGCACTTGTGTGTCACTCTTACCAAGATGAGGTGGAAAAGCTCTCAGCGGAAGAAAAAGAAGAATTTGTTAAGGAATATTTTGATTTTGTGTATGGAGAACCGGAGGACGGAGTTTCTAATTGTGTCATGGGTGTTGTTCATGGGGCAGCAAGGGATATTCCAGACTTGTTAGAATATTTAGCGGATGAATATCCCAATATGACTGTGAAAGCAGGTGTCCTTGGTAAAAGCGATATCGAAACCATGTCCATGGAAAAATACAGAGAGATGGTTCATAAATCATACGGAGCAGGGACTTTCCGATGTGGCCCCCTGCTACAGGTCAGTGTGGTCGGCACGGCTCATGAAGAGGTAGGAGACTACTTTCCAGAGATGCTTGACATGATGGAAGCTGACCCGTTCCTGAAAGCTGTGATGCCATGGGGTGAGCTGTCGTCTGTCAGGATGGCATCAAGGGCCAATAGTAACGATGGACCAATATTGTGGACCAGACCTGGAGAACAGTTGGTTCCAACGGCAGACATGCCAAAGTCTCCTTTCAAACGAAAAAGGTATAGCAAGACAAATATATTTATGAGTGCTGGATGGACTCAGTATTGTTGTTATGTAGAGCTGATTTTGCTTAATAATTGAACATCCATAATGCAGTGTTAGAAATAAGACCCAGGAAATAACTTGTCCGGGGGGCAATCTGAAATTAATCTGAACTTGCCCCTCAAGTTTTGAACTTGCCCCCGAGCAAATGTCTTCTAGTTTTTACTATATCGGTTCTATTACTGCTTATCTTCAAAGATATGATACAATTTTCATTGTTGTGAATTTGTACTTTAGCTCCATCAAGAAGTATCAGGTCAAAAACTTGTTGGAGAATTTCAAATTGTCCTGGGGGCAACCATCCAGTAAGGTTAGGTTGCCCCTAACAAATTTAACCCGTGACGGGCAAGGGGGCAACTGCTTATTTCTAACCCTGCGCATATAAACAAAATATTTATCTATGGATCTGTCCCTAAACATCTAAGCTTGTGTATTGGCTCTGCATGAGCATGAGACTCCACAGAGTGATTTGTTAGGAGTCCGAAACATTTGGCCACAATGTTCTTACTTGTGCACTTGCACTCAATATAGCACAATACTTGACTGATCTCATCTAACGGGGAGTGGTGATTTCATCCTATGTTCTATTTATCTTCTCATAAAAACATTTATAGTTTACAGCATGTTTTTCAGGGGCATGAACGAGCTAAAACATTTATAGTATACTGCATGTTTTTCAGGGGCATGAACGAGCTAAAGAACCTGCAATACTTACCTCGAGCTTCCGAGCCCAGGGAGACTATGGTAGAGGATCGTACCCGTTGCCATGCCGACCATGTGGGTCATGGGTTTGACAGGTTTACCACAGCGGCTGTGGGGCTTCTCAAGGCTGTCAACTGTGGAGAAAAGTATGTACCAAACTCATTTTGGACTTATTAAGTAAATGCATCTTGCTATCAAAAGTAATGAAAACAAAGGTTAGATACAAAGAGTCATACTCATAGATTTGTTAGAAAAAGTATGGAATTGATACAAATAAATTTGAAATCATGATTACAATTTTATTGTACAATTGCGTTGAGTAAAAAAGTTCTTCTTATGTTTGAACTAAGGATGATAACATCTGATCATAAGTCCTTATAAACTACAATTTTCAGTTTACATGTGAGCTGCCGCATGGAAAAAACATCAATTTGCATAGGCGAAAACAATGGCGCAGATCAGCTTGGCAGTAACTGCGAAGCTGATCAGCACCTTTATTTTCGCTATAGGGATAGTACAATTCCTCTACTTTCTAAATCCAAAATTTTCAGCCTCTAAACATCTTCTGTGGCTGTACAGCCCAGTTTGTGTCGGACATGGTCACAACCCACATTGTTGTCATGACAGCTCTTGTACATTGTACTAGAAGTAAGCATAGGCAGCATGGTCTTGTTCCTCCAAAAATCACTGCAAACAAATTACATAGACAAAAAATAAAGATATTGCACATAAAACTATTACTATATCTACAAATAGTAATTGCAGTCAAAAGAAATAATTCCATGAGTTCTCTTCACAGGCCTGTAGAGGACAGAATCACAAAAGATGTCATATGTTTTCATCCTGGTGATTTTGTACAGCTCGTGGATAAACTGCAGCTAGATCTTCATGAACCCCCTGTCTCACAGGTATGGTAATCAACCTAGTTGTTCAAAATTAACGATGTCGTTAGTTAATTCGTTGAAATTTCAAACAAGAACATTACAAATACTGTTATTTTTTGTTGATAAAATGTGAGAATCCTTTGCATTGAAAAAAGGATTCTCACATTTTATCAATAAAAAATAATAGTGTATTTGGCATTGTACTTGACGAATTGAGGTCTTAACGATGACGTTAAGCTAACAAAGTTTCGAACAACTGGGCCCTGGTAGCATGTTTTTGTAATTAAATCCTTGATCGATTCCACACATCCAAAATATTTCATTCATGAAAATTTGGCCATAAAAACAATATTTCAGCTTTCACTTCTGCTGATTCAAGAAGAGGCTCTGAGCATATGTCTGTTACATGTGTCTGTGAAAAAATGTGAACTAAATACTGGCAACCATATCTCATAGGAACAGTGTGACTAAGATAACTGACTTACTCATGGCTTTCAAGAGAACACGCACAAGGAGAACTCTGAAATTAAAAGTTCATGAAGTAAAGATGACACTAAAATGTTTCTATGTTCATGTAAATTTTATGCAATGTTCTTTATGTTTTTAGTGCATCACATGGGTTGAAGATGCAAAACTTAACTACCTCAGACGAGAAGGCATAAGATACGCAAGAATACAGCTGCGTGATAACGACATATATTTCATTCCTCGTAACGTCATTCATCAGTTCAAGACAGTGGCAGCAGTTACTAGTGTAGCATGGCATATCAGGTTAAGGAAATATTACCCGGAAATGGAAAATGACCTAGAACTCTTGGAGGAAATGAAAGAATTAGAAAAGGTAATGGCACAAAGTAGGATTGAAGAGAAAGAAGAAAGAAAGAGAAAACAACAGCAAAAGATCGAGGCAGCTAATGCTGCTAAGGTTTTGAAGCAGGAAATTAAGACAGAAAAGATTGGGAAAGGACTTAAACTTGGTGATAAAGATGCAGGGAAAATGAGTCCTTTTAAAGCTGAAGCAAAGAAAAGTAAAGCTGAAAAAGTAAAACAAGAAGTAGGGTCAGGTGGACAAATGGAGAAATTGGAAAAAGATGCAACAATTGAACAAGTAGTTAAGCAGGAAAAACATGAATCTCAGAATGTTGTTGGTGACACTGATGCAAAGGTCAAGACTGAAGGTTTAGTGAAAGTTATTGGACCGGAAAAGAAAGTGCTGGTGTCCAAAAGTTCTGCCACTCCAACGAAAGAGAGACAGGCTTCAGGCGATGGTTCCAAGCAAACAAAAATTGTGACTGTGAGTGCAGGTCAAGTCACAACACAACACGGAACATGCATTCCAGAAGGAATCAATTATGTTAAGAATCTGCAGAACTTTTCACCCATCAAAACGGTGAAAGGGGACAATGTAGTTCATGTAAATGTTGCACCAGTGAAAAGAGACATTGAAACCAACACAAGAGATCAAAGTTTGAAATCAGAGGCAGCTAAACATCTAGTTCAGCAGGAAATTGACAAACTGCAGAGAAAAACAGAAGTGAAAGAGAAAATATTAATAAAACCAACAGATACTGAAATAACAAAGAAGGAGAAACATATTTCAGTACAAGTCATAGAACCATCTAATCCATTGAAGGTCATTTCAAAACCAATTCCATCGCTTAAAACTGCTGAAAAAGTAGTCCACAAGATTGTCCATATGCATCCATCTGAAAAAGTAGTCCACAAAGTAGTCCATACTAGTCCTCTGGTACCAAAGACAATCAGGACAGATTTGGATGTAAGGAAACAAGTTGACATTATCAAGGAGGTAGGGCGGAAAGATATGCGCCCAGAAGTTGAAGTCGACATTAAAGCTAAAAGTGGTGAAACATTCAAGGACAGGTTGAATATCTTTGCTGTCAACTTTGAAAAAGATGCAAATATTGACAATGCACCAAGTTTGAACAAGTTGAATAAAGTTGGAGTGACTGTGGCTGACAGTAATGTAACAAGCAAGATAGAAAAAGTTGTGGGGATGCAAAATACTGATAGCCAAAGAGCAGTTGAAACCAGTGAGACAAAAGTGGAATCAGAAAAAGGAGCAGAGAAGATGGATATCTCATAGTAATGTGAAAGACTTGTGACCTCTATATGAGCCGCGACGCGAGAAAACGGGTCTTCGGGGCTTTTGATCAGGCCCGACACAAACTGGCCTGTACAGTCTCAGAAAAAGGCTAGAAGCTTGAAATTTTGGATTTATGAAAAAGAGACATTGTACTATCCTAGTAGCGAAAACAAAGGCGCTGATCAGCTGTGCAGTTACTGCACAGCTGATCTGCGTCTTTGTTTTCACATAGGCAAAAATCCGGTTTTCTCATGACGTGGCGCATATATAGATTTATGAAAAGTTGTTAGAATATTTTGGTAGAGCAGATAAAGTTGTTTTGATGGTACTGATCTTTAGAGTGTACAACTCACAGTTCAAAGAGTTTCATACTTTGTGAGAAAAAAATGACAAATGACAAAACCACTTTTATTTGACCTACTGATATTTGTTACGTGTATATTTGTTGCAATAGATAGTCATGATAGTGCTACATTTCTTTTTACAGATAGTGCTAAATGTGCTATTTATCACAATAATTTGCAAATGCAGAATGACTTGATAGGGCCTTAAAAATCAAAATATTGCTTTAGGTTCTAAATAGATTAAGATTCAGGGCCTTAAAGTTGATGGACTGTGCAGATACGTTTTACAAAAGTTGTTTGTTTGGTACCTGCTTGCAAATTCATGTAGTATATTTCCACAGAACTGGCAAAGTAATTTTCAAGACAAAAGTACATTTTTACATTGTAATGCAGTTCAATAGTGAAAGAGTTGTCTGTACTTTCATGGAAATTGAAAAGGACAGAATTATAGCAATGTAAGACTACATGTACATGATTGCCAGTAGGAACTTTTGGAATCACAAAGTGCCACATACATGTAACTTGCAAAAAGTACCTGCCATGATACACATTATTAATGGCAGTTGAAGAAAGAAAAGATTAGTTTTAAGTAAAACCTTGACAGATATGTAGAAAGGTAAAATAAGCATGAACATGCTTGCATATTTCTTGTAATTACCCTTTATACAATGGTTGTTAAAGAACTAAAAACAAAACAAATTTCTTTCTTTCTTTCTTTCTTTCTTTCTCATTATAACACACTGCATCTCTGGGATGCAAAGAAAAAAGACCAAGCTGGAAGTGCAATCCTGTGGTAAAGTATTAAATGAGCTGGGTCATGAGAAAACCAAAATTTTATGTGAAAACAAAGGCGCAGATCAGCTGTGCAGTAAGTACATAGCTGATCAGCACCTTTGTTTTCGCTCCTTGGGTAATACACTTCCTCCTCTGCTTAAATCTAAAGTTTCAAGCTTTTAGCCCTTTTTCTGAGATTGTACAGGCTGGTTTATGTAGAACCTGGTCAGAATCCCAAAGACTGGCTTTCTCATGTCGCAGCTCATATTTAAGATATTGAACAAATGTAGTTTTGGAGCCATGACAAGGTATGTTGCATGTATGATTATAGTATTATAAGTATATATTATAACTATACGCTACGACTTTACTAAAGCAACAGCAACCTTAATGAGCCTTGCAGAAGAAAATCTGTCTCCAGCATTTCAGACCAAGTCCAACACAAAATGTCAATTAACATTAGAAATGTAGTGGCTTGCAATTTTGAAATGGGAAAAGAAGTACATGTACATGTATTCATTGTTCTATTTTGTTGAAATAAAAAAACAACACAAAAACAACAATATTCTTGTCACAACAGTTACTAAGCTTACACACATCTTTTTATCCTGATGCAGCACTCTATCATGCAGTGATCAAGTTACAACATTTAAAACAATTTCATTTAGGTAGGATAATAATTATTTTCATTTTTATTGTTTAAAGCCGTCCCATGTAAATTTTTAGACTAGAGCCTATATAGAAATTTTAGATCTAGATTTTGTTTCAAAATGATATTTTTCTGTCTGTTTTGTTGTTACTGTTTCTTCACTCATTTTCTAAAGATCATCTAATCCATGCACCATTTTCATGTTTGGTGTATAAATTAATAAAACGCTGTAGACCTCTCAATATGTGTCTTTTCTGTTGTTATCAACCTTGAATTTCCTTAAATGTTTGTCTTAGGAAAAGTATGAACAGAAGGTCTAGGAGTTGTTGCAATTGAATTCAAAATCCCAACCCAGACACCAGGAAAGGAAAACACATGACAGGACAACAATTTTTATACCACATAAAAGCATGCATGATGGTTTGCTCTTTCCTAAGAAGGTAACCTAACTAAACGGCTATTTTTTCCACATGAAAACACGTGGGTGGTTGGTGCCCGTGTGGTGGTGTGACAGTCTGACAGACTGTAGCAAGAGATCCTACTGTCTATTCACCTTCTTCCAGTAACTGCATTTTTAGCTCACCTGAGCCGAAGGCTCACAAGGTGAGCTTTTAGTATAGTAGTCGAGCCGGTGTCCGTGCGTGCGTGCGTGCGTGCGTCCGTCCACATTTCCCATTTTGAATATCTCTAAGACAACAAGGCTAATCGTGACCAAATTTTATCTAAAGCATCATTGAGGAGGGGGAAAGGTTGTGTTAGGTTTTGGGCCAGGTCTGATCAGAACTCTGGTTTCCATGGCAACAGATAGCTCCCATAGACTTACTATGGGAAAAACATGTAAAAATCTTCTTCTCTGAAACCACAAGGCCAAGAGCTTTCATGTTTTGTGTGTAGCAATGTATAGTGGTCCTCTTCATAAATCCTGCCCACCGTGCCCCTGGGGTCCATACGGGCCCCGCCCCGGGGGCGTCATGGGGAAAATATAAAAAAATCTTCTTCTCTGAAACCGCAAGACCCAGAGCTTTCATATTTTGTTTATAGCAGTGTATAGTGGTCCTCTTTATAAATCCTGCCAACCATGGCCCTGGGGTCAAAAATGGCCCCGCCCTGGGGGTTATTAGCTCCCATAGACTCACTTACAATGGGAAAAATCTAAAACAATCTTCTTCTTCGAAAGCACAAGGCCCAGAGCTTTCATATTTTGTCAGTAGCAATGTATAGTGGTCCTTTATAAATCCTGCCAACCGTGCCCCTGGGGTCCATACGGGCCCCGCCCTGGGGGCGTCATGGAAAAAAACTTTAAAAAATCTTCTTCTCTGAAACCACAAGACCCAAAGCTTTCATATTTTGTGTGTAGCAATGTATAGTGGTCCTCTTAATAATTCCTGCCAACCATTCCCCTGGGGTCCATACGGGCCCTGCCCAGGGGGCGTCATGGGAAAAACATAAAAAAATCTTCTCCTAAACCACAAGGCCCAGAGCTTTCGTATTTTGTTTATAGCAATGTATAGTGGTCCTCTTTATAAATCCTGCCAACTGTGCCCCTGGGGTCCATACGGGCCCCGCCCCGGGGGCGTCTTGGGAAAAACTTTAAAAAATCTTCTCCAAAACCACAAGGCCCAAAGCTTTCATATTTTGTGTGTAGCAATGTATAGTGGTCCTCCTTATAAATCCAGCTGGAAATCCTGCCAACCATGCCCCTGGGGTCCACAAGAGCCCCGCCACGGGGGCGTCATGGGAAAAACATAAAAAAATCTTCTCCGAAACCATATGGCCCAGAGCTTTCATATGTTGTTGGACCAATGTATAATACTCTCCTTTATGAATGCTGCCAACTGTGCCCCTGGGGTCCATACAGGCCATGCTCAAGCCATGTCATTATCTACCATAGACTTAAATGGAAACAGCATGACGCAAAGCTTGTATATTTGATATACAACATTGTCATGTGGAGCTCTACATAAAAAAAAAAGTACAAGTAGGCAAAGATTAGGAAAAGGCGCAATCAGAAAAAGACTCCCACTCCAAAAACCAAGGTGGGAAAAAACCAAACTAACAATCAGGCACTTATACCATGAAAACATTTCATAAGCCGAATGAGCAGCTATTTTCCCCAAATCCTGCCAATCTTGTCCCTGGGGTCAAATATGGCCCCACCCCGGGGGGTCATTATAGGACCCTGACCTTGTTAGAGGAATTTTTCAAGTGAACCAAAATGGCAGAAAAGAGGAAACACATTCCAGACAAGAGCTATCCTGCTGATGTAAGTAGGGTTTCAAGGTCTCATGACCAAGATGACCACCATACCCATATAATAATTATGGTAAAAACCCCAATTACTTTCTCCAGTGACTGTACTTGTTGACTCTCAGGTGAGGGATCGTTGCCCTTGGGCTACTTGTTTTTTAGCTCACCTGAGCCGTCAGGCTCACAAGGTGAGCTTATAGTATACCCATGCTCCATCGTCCGTCCGTCCGTCGTCCGTCCGTCCGTCGTCCACCATTTTCAAAGATCTTCTTCTCTGAAACAGCTTGGCCAATCAAAGCCAAATTTTACATGAAGCATCTATGGGAAGGGGGAACCAATGTGTATATAAATAATCCAGGTCACATGACCAAGATGGCCGCCATGCCCATATATGGTAAAAACCCTTCAAAAATCTTCTTCTCCGGAACCACTGGACCGATTTCAACCAAACTTGGCGTGAAGCATCGATGACTCAAGTACTACAATGTGTATATAAATCATGACCTTGCGGTGACCTTGACCTATTGTTAAATTGTCATTTAAGGGAAAAATCTTGCAGAAAATGAGCAGTAGGACTGAATATTAATGATTCTGAAAAAAATTGGGCACCAGGGGCTCATCCGCCCCCACCCCAGGGCAATATACATGTATATTACCATAATATTCAAACATCATCTCCTCTGAAACCGCTTGGCCAATCAAAGCCAAATTTTATGTGAAGCATCAATAGGAAGGGGTAATCAATGTATATATAAATAATCCACGTCACATGACCAAGATGGCGCGATGCCCATATATGGTAAAAACCCTTCAAAAATCTTCTTCTCCAGAACAGGTGGATCGATTTCAAAGAAACTTGGCATGAAGCATCGATGGCTCAAGCACTACAATGTGTATATAAATCATGACCCTGTGATGACCTTGACTTATTTTACGGCAAGGTCAACATAGGTCGCCAATGCATTTGAATGGGGAAAACATTTAAAATGTCATTTAAAGTCATTTAAAGTGAAAGTCTTGCAGGAAATGGGTAGTAGGACTGAATATTAATGATTCTGAAAAAAATTGGACCCCAGGGGCTCATATGCCCCCACCCCGGGGCAATATACATGTATATTACCATAATATTCAAACATCATCTCCTCTGAAACCGCTTGGCCAGTCAAAGCCAAATTTTATGTGAAGCATCAATAGGAAGGGGTAATCAATGTGTATATAAATAATCCAGGTCACATGACCAAGATGGCCGTGATGCCCATATATATTAAAAACCCTTCAAAAATCTTCTTCTCCAGAACAGGTGGATCGATTTCAAAGAAACTTGGCATGAAGCATCGATGGCTGAAGTACTACAAAATGCATATAAATCATGACCCTGTGATGACCTTGACCTTTTTTTACGGCAAGGTCAACATAGGTCCCCAATGCATTTGAATAGG
This sequence comes from Rugalucina vietnamica, assembly GCA_964017185.1. NCBI lineage: Eukaryota > Metazoa > Mollusca > Bivalvia > Lucinida > Lucinidae > Rugalucina > Rugalucina vietnamica. The sequence continues at coordinate 35,664,677 of OZ024875.1, forward strand.
GAAAACTTTTAAAATGTCATTTAAAGTGAAAGTCTTGCAGGAAATGGGCAGTAGGACTGAATATTAATGATTCTGAAAAAAATTGGACCCCAGGGGCTCATCTGCCCCCACCCCGGGGCAATATACATGTATATTACCATAATATTCAAACATCTTCTCCTCTGAAACCGCTTGGCGAATCAAAGCCAAATTATATGTGAAGCATCAATGGAATGGGGGAATTAATGTATATATAAATTATCTAGTTCACATAACCAAGATGGCTGCCATGCCCATATATGGTAAAAACCCTTCAAAAATCTTCTTCTCCGAATTTTGAGGACCGATTTCACAGAAACTTGGTATGAAGCACCAATGGCTGAAGTACTACAATGTATCTATAAATCATGACCCTATGGTGACCTTGACCTATTTTACGACAAGGTCAACATAGGTCGCCAATGCATTGGAATGGGGAAAACTTTTAAAAAGTCATTTGAGGTGAAAATCTTGCAGGAAATGGGTAGTAGGACTAAATATTAATGATTCTGAAAAAAAAAATGGACCTAAGGGCTCATATGTCCACACCCCGGGGCAATATACATGTATCTTACCATAATATTCAAACATCTTCTCCTCTAAAACCACTTGGCCAATTGAAGCCAAATTTTATGTGAAGCATCTATAGGATGGTGGAACCAATGTGTATATTAATAATATTAAGTCACATGACCAAGATGGCCACCATGCCCATATATGGTAAAAACCCTTCAAATATCTTCTTCTCTTAAACCAATAGATTGATTTTAATGAAACTTGGCGTGAAGCATCCATGGACAGAATATTGATTAGTCTGAAAAAATAAAATGGCCCAAGGGCTTCATCTGCCCCTGCACTGGGGTTAAATACCATAATATTCAAACATGTTTATTGGTATATGCAGCAGACTCAGGTGAGCGTTTACAGGACCATTGGTCCTCTGGTTTTCAAAATCTCACTTTTCTGACAGACCTCATGAAGAATTATACCATATCACAATTTTTCATTCCAAAAAGTCTTAAAAACTGCCACAGAAAAAATTGAAAATCGGTAATTAAATAAAAATTTTATTCCAGAAAATAATTTTAAATAGGGCTTTTTCCATTGTAAAAATGTCAGCAAGGGGAGTAACTATTTTCCCGAAAAAAGTCTAAATTGTTTTGTTTTTTTTATTCTTTTCATTTAAAATGCACCAAACCAAAACAAAATTGTATTGTATGCCAAACTCTTAAATTGTTTCCACAGGTTTGCTGGATTTTCAATTTTAAGGTGTTTGGATTACCTCCCTTGCACATGCAAAATGCCTATTCAAGATAATTTTCTTGCATAATAATTTTATCAGTGAACCAATTTTCAAATTTGTTGCGGCATTTTTTTTTACGACTTTATGGGTTGCAAAAAAGATTACATGGTCATATTTTTAGCTCACCAGAGCCGAAGGCTCAAAAGGTGAGCTTATAGGATGGTCATGCTCCGTCGTCATCGTTGTTGTCGCCTTTGTCCTTCACACTTTTCAAAGATCTTCTCCTCTGAAACCGCTGGGCCAATCAAAGCCAAACTTCGTGTGGAGCATCCTTAGAAAGGGGGAACGAATGTTTATATACATGGTCCAGGTCACATTACCAAGATGGCCACCGTGGCTATAAATAGCTAAAACCTTTAAAATTCTTCTTCTCCAGAACCAGAAGGCCTATGATTTTGAAACTTGGCATGAAGCATCAGGCAATGGAGCTCTACAAAGTTTGTATAAATCATGACCCTGGGATGACCCTGACTTTTTGTACGGCAAGGTCAACTTAGGCCGCCCATGCATTTGAATGGGAAAAAATAGAAAAATGTTAATTGATGGCTAAAACCTTGCTAGGAATGAGCAAATGGACAGAATATTTATGTTTATGAAAATATTTTGGGCCCAGAGGGTTGTCCGCCCCTGCCCCGGGGCTATATACATGTGTATGACCATAATATTCAAACATTTTTTCTCCGAAGCCGCTTGGCCAATCAAAGCCAAACTTCACCGGTTCCAGAGAAGAAGATTTTTAAGGTTTTTGCCATATATGGGCATGGCGACCATCTTGTCATTTGATCTGGACCATTTAGATAAACCTTGGTTCCCCTTTCATAACGATGCTCCACTGTGAAGTTTGGCTCTGATTGGCCCAGGGGCTTCAGAGGAGAAGATGTTTGAACATGGTGAACAACGACGACGACAGAGCATGGGTATGCTATATACCGTAACTGAAAGTGACAATAAAATGAGAAACGGAAGTAAAACTTGTAGGAAACATATCCCTCAACACTACAAGGCCTATGATTGCGAAACATGGCATGAAGCATTGACAAATTTTATGACACGGTCAGTTTTGTTCTATACTGAAGATTGTTATTAGATGCAGCATTTCCATGGGTAGCTGGAAGCGTCTAAATGTATATAATGTAAGTAAGTTCTTCAAATAGCTAATTTGTCATCGTGGAAAAAAAACTTTTGGGATCTAATCTCTTGGTTTCAAATGATATTACAATCAGACGTTTCGTTAAAGATGATGCTCTTTAGCATACAATTTAAAATAAAAAATGATATGCTTGTTGGTCATCCAGGTGTCAATCCTGCTTAAGTTCTTCTTTTGATGCAATAAAAGAGAATGTATCTTCTCCGGTTTTATCTTAGATATTTCTTTTAATTTGTGGCGCACACATAATTTGTTTTGCTTGATGGTTTGTGGACAAAAACAAACTGGATTTGAGAATTGGGCTAAGACAGAGGATAAATTCTAAAAACAAATAGACGACCCTAGACATCAGTAACTCCAGTAACTGCGAAGCTGATCAGCACCTTTGTTTTCGCTACTCGGATAGTACAAATTCCTCTTCTACTTAAAGCCAGAATTTCAAGCCTCTAACCATCTTCTGTGACTGTACAGCCCGGTTTGTGTCGGACCTGGTCGGAAATCCCGAAGACCGGTTTTCTCGCGTCGCGGCTCAATTATGAGAACGGCAATGTCAACGTTGTTGCAGATGTACTTTCTCGTAGACCTCAGGTGGTTGTTGAACTGCAAAAGCTGAGGGTGAGGTTAGGATCCTGTAAAACCGGTTTAAGCCCGCCAGTAACTTTGTGTTACTGATCGTTCCAAGGCGATACTTCTGTGGTGGTTCTTTTTGTTTTATGTCTTGGTGTTTTAATTTTTTTTTGTGCTGTTGGCGCCTTATGTATGTTTTCATATTTTTAATTAAGTTAAGGTAACTGAGTGGCCACCTATTGGGAAAATAGCTGCTCATTCGGCTTACGATATGTTTCATGGTATAAGTGCCTGATTGTTAGTTTGGTTTTTTCCCACCTCGGTTTTTGGAGTGGGAATCTCTTTCTGATTGCGCCTTTTCCTGATCTTTGCCTACTTGTACCTTTTCATAGCATCTGTAATTGCTTTGAATAATTACCCTTTGTCGACCTAAAGTCACGACCAAATACCTATTAGTATTTTAAAAACAATTATAGTCAAACTATCGATGTACTAGATGTCGAAAGATGAAAATTAATGTACCACACATTGTTTAACCTCGGTACTCGAATCTGTGACAATGAGAAAAAAAGAAAACTTCAACGATGTTTACATTTAACACTATTTTGTCTTTATTTCTTATCTAAGCAAATTGTTATTTTTGTCGTGCATTGTTTGAAGTTCATTTAAAATCCTATGTTTGCTTTTAACACGTTATCAGTTCTGTAACCTCACGTAAGAACTTAACTGCGGATCAATTTCAGACTTTCTATTATTTTGGTGTTTTGTAGTTGTTAAAGTACACGCTTATTCCGTGCATTCATTTTACATCAGGAAAACATGTCCGTGAAATGTTTACCCCCTCAAACCCAACTTTTATATAGCAAAACTGGGGTATGCAGGGGTATACCTGTTTTTTATCGCACCTGCTTATAGCAGGGTACGATATAGGAGTTCAAATTTCCGTCCGTCCGTACGTTCGTTCGTTCGTCCGTTCGTCCGTCCGTCAACATTTACGTCGAAGTTTAGTTTTCTCGACATCAGAGATAGCTGCGAGTCTGAAACCTTGCATAGTAATTGTCCCTGACATACCCTTCAAGCACGCACCTTAACCCGGTGCCCTTGACCTATATTTCACGGTCCACTGACTTTGAAAATTTTTACGTCGAAGTTTTGTCAACATTTACGTCGAAGTTTGGTTTTCTCGCCATCAGAGATAGCTGCGAGTCTGAAACCTTGCATAGTAATTGTCCTTGACATACCCTTCAAGCACGCACCTTAACCCAGTGCCCTTGACCTATATTTCACGGTCCACTGACTTTGAAAATTTTTACGTCAAAGTTTGGTTTTCTCGCCATCAGAGATAGCTGCGAGTCTGAAACCTTGCATAGTAATTGTCCTTGACATACCCTTCAAGCACGCACCTTGACCCGGTGCCCTTGACCTATATTTCACGGTCCACTGACTTTGAAAATTTTTACGTCAAAGTTTGGTTTTCTCGCCATCAGAGATAGCTGCAAGTCTGAAACCTTGCATAGTAATTGTCCTTGACATACCCTTCAAGCACGCACCTTAACCCGGTGCCCTTGACATATATTTCATGGTCCACTGACTTTGAAAATTTTTACGTCGAAGTTTGGTTTTCTCGACATCAGAGATAGCTGCGAGTCTGAAACCTTGCATAGTAATTGTCCTTGACATGCCCTTCAAGCACGCACCTTGACCCGGTGCCCTTGAACTATATTTCACGGTCTATTGACTTTGCCCGATGCAGGTGCGATATCGACCTCCGCGGAGTTCTTGTCTTATTTATGCTCCAAAACATAGATTGTGGGTACTCGTTAGAACTGCCTCGGCGAGGCGATTCTAACGTGTACCCTCAGTCTATGTTTTGAGCAAAAATCATCAGTAGAAAAATATCAAAAATTTTCAGCAGAAAATTTTCAATTTTTAAAACTAAAAAATCTCTGGTTATTGCATGGGATTCTAGTAATTAATCTAGTGAAAAATATAGCAGAAAATACTGCTCAAGTGTTGGAACCAGATACAAAACTACTGTCTAAGTATTACTTGTTTACACACACACAAGGAACCATTATTGAAACTCGGCTGTTGTGTCGCATCGGACAGGTCGGCAATGAAAATGATTTTCGACACATGCAGTTATCGATATCAATTACTTTGGCAAATTTCAGCACTTTATGACACCGGCAATGTGAGTAATATATATTATTTTTTTGTACGACAAATTTGTCAGGTTCCAAAACTGACAATGCATTACCTTCAGACACATTTCAAAATTTTTAATAATGCTATCAGTTATTTAAGGTTAAGGACACTCCGTCTGGTAAATAAGAAAGTTAGTGTGCATTTATAAAATAGATAATTAAATAAATTTATGACAAAACATAACCTTCAGACATATTTCAGAAGGTTTAATGTCTAATCTGACTGTCTTTATAATTGAATTTAATTTTGAAGTCTGATAAATAAAGAGTTATATTTTTATAGAAATTAAGCAAAGTAGATCAATTTTAAATATATATTATATTCAATATGCGAGGGAATCTAGCCAAAACAAATTGAATTATCATTGCTTTCTAAAGTGACATTAAAGAAATCAATCGCAAAATTGAAGTGATAATTGAACGCCAATACAAACAAACCTATAACTGTTTTCAGATAGTCGTTGCTCCCCGCATAGAAGAAAGACACAAAATAAATACGTTTGCGTTTGAAAATGAACTCGTATAATATATTGAGGAAAAGTTAGAAAATAGATATATAGCATTTTACATAAATTTATCCCACATTACTAGTTAGAGATTCACCACGAGGACCTAATAACTAACTAAATGTTATGAACCACTGCAGAAGCTGAGGGTGAGGTTATGGCCATGTAAAACCGGTTTAAGCCCGCCAGTAACTTTGTGTTACTGATCGTTCCAAGTCGATACTTCTGTGGTGGTTCTTTTTGTTTTATGTCTTGGTGTATAAAACTTTTTTGTGCTGTTGGCGCCTTATGTATGTTTTCATATTTTTAGTTAAGTTAAGGTAACTGAGTGGCCACCTATTGGGAAAATAGCCGTGCTCATTCGGCTTACGATATGTTTCATGGTATAAGTACCTGATTGTTAGTTTGGTTTTTTCCCACCTCGGTTTTTAGAGTGGGAATCTTTTTCTGATTGCGCCTTTTCCTGATCTTTGCCTACTTGTTCCTTTTTATACAATGTTGAATACAAGTAATACAATGTTGAATAACTGCAGCTATTTTTCATATAAGAAAGGAAATGTTGACGTACAGTCAATAGACTTAATTGTTCGTCACTTTCGGAAAACTCCATAGTCTTCAATGTACTTTCATGTTTGCAAGAAAAAACATGCTGCTTCTCCTGGTCAACATATTTCATATTTTCATGTTTTGGTGTCATTTGAAAGGTAAATGAACAAATTAATAAACAACGTATTTTCATTCAATTCCATGCGTGCGTTTTAAAGCTATATTAAAAAAAAAGTTGTGAGATTATTTATTTTTACAATGTTTTGGGCAACTAACCTTTGCTTATTGTTTTGTTTATTCAGATTTCAAATGGCACCAATATCAGGTTTACATGTTGACAAGAAGAGGCAGAATATTTTTTCGTTCAAACATTAAAATACGTATGTATTGAGTTTCCGAAAGTGACGAACAATTATATCTGTACTGCACATTATTACGCATTTTGTTTACTTGCTGTTCCCTTTCATCAATTAAGTTAAATTTTACTACATGTATCTTCAAAAACACTACGGTTGAAAACATGCAGAATGTGAGCTTATTTTTTTGTATAAATTGTCTTGCAGCAAGTGCTCGTACAATGTAAAAGATCCATTAAACATTGGTTAAACTAGGAATGTTTTACACTGCTGCGCGATACATGGTAAATTCATTTGAGCAATATATTAATTGTTGTTTTATTTCCAGTAAATGACATCTCTGTACGTATAGAATACCCACCACATTTTGTTATAATATGTTATTACATAGATAAGTATACAATGTGCGGTATATGTTAATATCATCTTTTATATAAAATGATGTTTTGTTTCTAAAAAGATGCTTCTTCTATCTGTGTCTTTCTTCCAACCACAAACCACTGTTCATATGTCTGAAAGCAGATAAGTTGACAATCCATTATAAATCCAAACTATTATACGACCTGTAGTTGAAATAAGTATGGTAATTGGAAGTGGAACAAATATATAGATTTCGCTTTTAAGTTAAAAGGGATTTGTTTGAAGTATGCAATAAACCTAGCGCGATTTTCAATACCTTAAACGACCTTCTGTTTGTATATAGTGTTACATGACTACTAGGATACTGAACAGATTTTGTTTGCAGGTATTAAATCTAACTATATTACTCACCAGGTTAAAGTCACACTAGTTTGTGTTTTCTTACTAGAATTATGACTTCTGTGTCTTATATTCCTAGTCACCATAATTATGAAAGTGTGGTTGATCCTCATCTTGCAAACATAACAATGATGGTTTATCATCTTTAGAAAATGCCAGTATCATAAAAGCAATTCAAAACATCCTGATAAAGACTGAAAGTGCGATGTTCTTTTCTTCCGTTCTGATAATTCGAGCTGCTCTGTTTTTGTCAAGGCTGTTTTGGCATCATTTTACTTCCTGTCCCCCCCCCCACACACACACCAATATGAATCTTATCGACCAGCGTCGCTACGGTGGGCCACATGATGTTGGATTCTTACCGCCTTTATATACGGGGCTTTCATTTCCTCATATTTATAGATTATCAGCATTTCATAAGACTGACTCCGTTCTGATCGCAGATGTATCAAAACTGTACACTAGCATCGCCAAACATCATAGACTTGAATTTTCCTTCTTTTTTTGTGGCAGGTTCCCTACACAGAACTCCTTATTTTCTACATCTTTCGCTCTCACCCACGGTAGCTTTTTGTTCTTTACCTATCATATCATCACGATCCTCGTACTTGAATGACACTGCAGAGATATTTCCTGGTATTTATGATGAGCTCCAGTTTTGTGGCCTCAGTCGTCACGGACTTGAACATTTTCCTTCCCGCCTGTAAATGTGACTGTAACAAAAGATCCTGCTCAGCGTAGGTCTCAGTATTTAGTACTGTTATGGTCGCAATTGTCCTCCCATCTGGCATAGGTAGATCGTCCTCTTGTATGCCATTTCAAGTTCTTCTTTAGAGAACTATGTGTTCCACAGAAAGAGTATAAATTCAAGACTATTGTCAAATTAGTTTCAGCATGATATTATGTGGCAGGGTTCGGAGAGTTTCTTCTATTCCGCGTATTTTAAAATGTTTATGCTGATTTCTTGCTATTCTAGATAGGATCACAATTCTATATATAGTGTCTTCAGTAGGACTCAGTATTCCCAATTGTGATCCAGAATAATGTATAATCTCACTACGTGTAAATGCAGCCGTTATGGCTTTGAACAATTTTCCCCTCTTGTATAGGTTAATAACTTGCACGTCTGTGGGATACTTTCCTCTCGTCGCACACAAAGGTTATGAGTAGTAATGGGCCCCTTACTACTGTTGTTTCAAGGCTTAGTGACGTTTTGGCAAACGTTAGCTGACCATAGTTCATTGTAAATGTTTTTTTTTATTTTGCAAATAAGGTACAGTATTTGTGACTGTATTAGTCGCAGACTACAAGTAACCTGCAAGTCCCTTGTGCACTTTCCTTCTCTCATGATTTTCTTATTTTCGGCTCGTTTCTTTCTTTCTTGCTTGCTTGCTTGCATTTTCCTTCTCTCATGAATTTCTTATTTTCAGCTCGTTTCTTTCTTGCTTGCTTGCTTGCTTCGCAATCTATATGCAACCCTAGTACATGTGATTGTAGTAATTCTAGACTGGTGGAGATGTTTTCTTCTCTGTTTTACTCGGTGTTGCATTTACATTTCTTTCCACGTGCTCCAGAGACATCTTTTCGGACCTTCCAGTTATTTTGAGCTTGAGTACCTGATTTAAATTGTTGAGCATTTTCATTCACTCTTTATCGATTTACTTACTTTTATCTTGTGTGGCAATTTCTTTCTCATGGATGAAATGAAAAATCATTTTTCACCCACCGGTGACGGGTAAGCAACGAAATTGTTGGTAGACGTCTTTTAAAATACTTCACGCAGGTAAGTATTGCGTATGTCAACCAGGAGCATTGTTCGAGCATACTTGCCCTTTGAGTACAACTAACGGTGACACAATGCACGAATTATCGAGCAAAAATCGAGAAATTCGATTTTCACTTTTCGAAATCACTTTTATAATTATTTCCGGACAGCTTCTGATAACATAAGTGGTTGCGATCAATAGTACATTAAAATCATTATCAACAAAATAATTGATATTTGACCTGATATTTAGCAAGGCAACGACAAGAACTGTTAGAATTTAACCTGCAAACATTGGTGACTCTCATACGGGCGCAATTCTGAATTACGTGAATAAGTGCAGCTAACATTCGTAGATAAAATACGTGGGTAAGACGCTCAAATGTGATTTTAAAAGAGAATTTTCCGTGCTTCTAAATGCTGTTCCTTTAAGTAGGAACAAAAAGAAAAAAGCTACGAGGTTTTTTGTGTGTTTTTTTAATTTAATATTGATTGAATTTGGTTATCTATCCTCACTTGTGGTAAGTTAAATCAAAGTCTATTAGTAGCACTGGAGTGGAAAATTAGGTACATGTATCTTAATATTTAAATCTGGTTTAAAGCGTCGGGCTCTTATATTCAAACTCGTAAAACGATGTATGAATAGTGCCATTAAAATCATTAACCCTTAATCCAAAATATACATAAAATATCGGGTAGCTATTGCATAAACATACATAAACTTGTCGAAGGCCATTGAAAAATTTAATATTATGATTCAAACCGCGATTAACACTGCCACTTTTGTTAGAAAATTGACGGATAGCCAACTACTTATGTTTAAAGTGAAATAGAATATCAATGGTTTTCACATTTTCAGTCTGTTACTGGATATTACACTGTTCAAAAGCACACTGGGAGTAATAAATAAAGGCTGGACTAAAATGACAAGACGGACATTGTAAAATTTCAAAATAAAAGGTATGAATTGTATCAAAAGGGGTCAAATTCAATAAAATTTTCAATTATGGAAAATTTATTATTTGAAAATTGTAGATTATCTTTATTAAAAAGGAGATTCAACATATTTGAATCGCTACAGTAAGACTGATAAGAATATCTCAAACAGAATTATTAAATTCTTTTAAACTTAAATCTTTTATCATAATCGAAAACTTTTACATGGATTTGGTAAGCCTCTTATTTTCTTCTTCGTATGTTGTAATGATAAAAAATCTGCAATTTCGTTTTTCTTCAAACTGTGACTATACTAAATGAACGGTAAAGCCGTTGGGAGTAAGCATTTAAACAATGATAATTCATACTATTTTTTCGTTCTCAAAATTTCTATTTTATATGTTTCGCCATTTACTGTTACCACCCCGGATACCGAATAGTGACACTCGCCCGGGGTTGATGTGACCGTAAGGCTCTCATATATTATTTTTAATGAAACATTTGATGATTAAAACTTGTTTTAAGTCGTGCAAGTCATGCTTCAAAATTTCCCCTAGCCTTGATATATTATAAGTGCTAGACATGACCCGGTCTATGAACAATACTATCTTATCCTATATCACTATGTAGGGTTAAGGTTATTGTTTACTGTATATATGAGCCGCCTCATGGGAAAACCAACAATCTGCAAAGGCGAAAACAAAGACGCAGATCAGCTTCGCGGTAACCTTTGTTTTCGCTACTCGGATAGTACAATTCCTCTTCTACTTAAATCCGAAATTTCAAGCTTCTAGCTCTTTTCTGTGCTTGTACAGGCCGGGTTGTGTCGGACCTGTTCGGAAACCACATTGTTGGTTTTCCCACGAGGCGGCTCATATCGGTATTCAATGGGTAGTAAGCATTAGTTATGGCACTATTCAACGCTCTGAAATCGGTTCATACCCCCTGCATATTAATCAAAAACCAATACAATCAAACGACTAAACATGTGCTTATTAAAATCTATTTTGTCTGTCTGAATTCTAAATTTCCGCTTTTCAACTACTTTCTATTGAATTTATTCAATAGACTCACACAGAACATAAGTCAGAAGTTAATAATGATTCAAACTTAATGGAATTGACTACTGAGATGGAACATGGCACGGTTAAAAGGATTACCATTCAATGCATTCAACGGCATCGACTGGTACATGTAGTTTGAATATTTAAAGTGCATTGTAAGATTTAAAATTCTTTAATTCCAATGACTATTCTATGCGAAATCACCTAACTGCATACATAAGTTATAATAACAAAAGATCATACAACTAACGTCTTTTAAACATTTTATTTTGCAGTGCTCTCCAATTCCTGATATTTTCAACTGTGGACCATTCGCACCCAATGCTTCAACTTTAAGTGCTTGCAAAAAGTTTTAAAAATTGGATATGTCATCTATCAGAGTTCCCTCATGAGCATCTAACAGAATTTATGGACGTTTTTGGTGTCACAGAAGAGTTAGCGAACAAGTGATGAACTTATTCTAAGAAGAAGATGAGCGGATGTCCTGTGGATGTCCACACGATTTGAACAAGAGCTGAAAGCCAACATGCGAAATTATTCTTAATGGTAGAATATTAAGTTTATTTTATTCTGCCAACAATGAGTGCTGAATCGTCAATATCTGAAAATATAGAAGAGGAGATTTCTGCCTCAGGCGGGACTAACAATACCACAGAAGAAGAAACACAAATACAAAATTTAAAAGGTGATAAATTGGATAACGTCCTAGATAATGAGAATGAGAAACAAGCTACAGACCAAGAATCTCTGACAGAACATGAAGAATCTGTCACGTCTGAAGTAAGCAAAAAGAGAGCTCATGAGAACGAAGTAGGACTTGATTCTGTAGCAACAAAGAGACAAGCTATTGAAAAGTTTTGTAGTGACGAAGCTGAAAAGATTATCAAAGAAGCCATACTGATTAAACATGTCCTGGATGAGGATAAATCTCAGTTTGATGCCAATAAAGTTGAAATTGATAAAATAACTGGTGAACGGAGGCAAGGCAATGGTTATGACAGATATCTGATAGTCAAACTTCTTCATTCAGAGCCTGATCCCAGTGAAGAAACATTTGAACAAGTTGAAGGAATAGAGGCTGAGATAAAGGATGATGAAAATACTGACGAAAATCGTTTGGATAACACAGAAGAACAGAATGGAGGAGAATTCGATCAAAGTAAGCCTGACTATCGACAAGATTCTTTATCTTGAATTGCTGTATACTAACAGTTCTTTAAACTACCAAACGTTGACTAATGTGTGTCATTTACCAACTTATATTTTGGACCCATATACGCTATTATCATTCGTCTTACTGTTTAGCATATTTGCGCATGACCAAATCTTGCATTTAAATGTAAAACAATCGTCGCATTGCACTTGCATCCGACTTAATGCTGTGAAACAGTTACGCTGTTTCTGTGGTATCCATATCTCATGAGCAAGTGTCGATATTTATTATTGCAATTAGCGACTCTTGTTCAGTTCTCTCTTTTTTGTCGGTAAACCCATTATTCCATAATGTTTTTCAGAAGATAAAACAGTTTCAAACAACAGCATTCTTAACAAAGAGTTCGACTTAACCGATGCGTTTGGTGAAAATGCTCTCCAGACTATAGAAGAAGATAAAGAATTAGATCTACATGATGGCATAGAAGAAGACCAAAACGAGAATGCAGGTAATACCTTAGGTGCATGGAACAAAACTGGTATGATATTGAAAAACAATCTATTCAAAATGAAATCTTTTTTCAAAAGTGCTTTATAATTTCGATATAACAGACTACTTTTTGGGGTATGCGTAAGTTTACCTAAAATATAAAGATTTGCTCTTTTGGAAGCAATAAAATCATTCAAAGGGAGATAGTTTGGACTATATTGCGCAATTTCGGGTAATGAACCCTCATCAGTAGCCCTTTTTAGACCGGCAACGAAAGCCAGACTATTGTACAATTTCTAAAATTTACACGAGAAGTCTAAATAAAAGACGAATTCTAACCATTTATTTCCCTGCTGCATAAATACGCACGATTTTTCACGAATAAAAATAAAACTGAGGTCCTTTAAGAGCAGTAAACACATTAATGCTAAAGGGAATGGATCATAACGCGGTTTCGGCTACTTACGCCTCTTCAGTGATCCTTATAGATCCAAAGAGAATTACTGTAATTTTCAAAACATCAAAGAAATATGTGAAATATATCAGTCGGTGAGCAAATTTCGTGAATCTAATTACCAGTATCATGAATGTTTCTTATAGATGAAGGCATACTTGACCAAGGGAACAGGTTACAGTTAGGTGAAGAAATAATTAAAGACTTAGAGACTCAATCGTATTCAGAGACAAATGAAGAAGAAAATGTGGTACGTAAATGTAAATAAAGTAAAGTGTCAGAAGAGCTTCAAATTCGTATCTGAAAATAGTCTCTAGGATCAGAATACATGAAGCCCATTATCGTCATTTGAAGCACGACAATCTAACAATCTACAGTATCTGCGGTATATGTTTCAATTGAACTTCACTTCCTCTGACCAAAGTCGGTATACACTTTGGTCATGTCAGAATGTGTGCGACGCCTTGTCCTATCTCCTTGATAATATTTATATTAGATTTGGGACCAAGTTATACAGACAAATTGTTGGAATTCCGATGGGTACAAATTGCGCACCTCTCGTAGCTGATTTATTTTTATACTGCTACGAAAGAGATTTCATGGATTCTCTTAACCATGATAATCAAGCTCAGCTTCTGCAGTGGTTCATAACATTTTGTAAGTTCTTCGGTCCTCGTGGTGAATCTCTAACTAGTCAATGAATCATCAAGAACAAACAAATAAATCATGATAAACATCATGATGAATCAAAAACAAGGACTCACAGATTGAGTAAGCTGCCCGACGATGGAGATCCCTGGGCGCCGAATAACCTACTAATTCCGGAGCAAAAGAAAAACACCAGTTGGACCCCGGTGGGCCAAGCAACAGACAAGAAGCTCCGGCCCCAACCAACTAAAATGAATAGCTTTAAGTCGGGGCCATCATAGAGTCTGACGCCCGACCCACCGGCGTGCAATTAAAGAAGGCAGCATAGTTATCAACCATGATTGGGTTAAAAACTAAGCATGCAGACTGTCGCATAACATTCAAGTTATAACCTATACGTCTGTAACGTGTTATGATTTTTCTGAACTTAAAAGAAAAATCATTAATTCTTTTTGTTTTATGTCTTGGTGTTTAAAATATTTTGTGCTGTTGGCGCCTTATGTATGTTTTCATATTTTTAGTAAAGTTAAGGTAACTGAGTGGCCACCTATTGGGAAAATAGCTGCTCATTCGGCTTACGAAATGTTTTCATGGTATAAGTACCTGATTGTTGGTTTGGTTTTTTCCCGCCTCGGTTTTTGGAGTGGGAATCTTTTTCTGATTGCGCCTTTTCCTGATCTTTGCCTACTTGTACCTTCCTATAAGTTTCTTAAATTTGTAAACTAAGTCACCATAAAATTCAGGTTCCGAAAGGCCCTCACTTAAAAGCGTCTTTAATCCAACATTATATTTGGAAATCAATTCATAGTGTCTACGATAAAATTTAGAAAAGGTTTTTCGAAGTTTATGATACCGATAGCCCTGTTGGAGACGTTTTGCCGTTAAACATTTATTTCGAGCGTTGAAGTCTGTAACATGATTGCAGACTCTAGCAAACCTAATAAGTTGCGAAATGTAAACACCATAAGAAGCACGACGAGGAACGTCACCATCCAAAAAAGGAAAATTTACTATATCAAAATCAAAGTCATCGCGCTTATCATAAATTTTAGAAGAAACAAATTCATTTGCAACAGAAAGATGTAGATCTAAAAAGGGGGCTTCGGTATCTGAGATATTGGCTTTGTTCAACTGAAGTTCAGGTGGATAAATTTGATTGACCATGCCTTCAAAATAAGGGCTGTCAATGTTCAAAAGGTCATCGAGGTACCTAGATGTGGAATTAAAAGCCTCGATAACATCAGCTTGATTATCATGGTTAAGAGAATCCATGAAATCTCTTTCGTAGCAGTATAAAAATAAATCAGCTACGAGAGGTGCGCAATTTGTACCCATCGGAATTCCAACAATTTGTCTGTATAACTTGGTCCCAAATCTAATATAAATATTATCAAGGAGATAGGACAAGGCGTCGCACACATTCTGACATGACCAAAGTGTATATCGATTTTGGTCAGAGGAACCCGGTTTAAGCTTAAGCCCGCCAGTAACTTTGTGTTACTGATCGTTCCAAGGCGATACTTCTGTGGTGGTTCTTTTTGTTTTATGTCTTGGTGTTTAATTTTTTTTTGTGCTGTTGGCGCCTTATGTATGTTTTCATATTTTTTATTAAGTTAAGGTAACTGAGTGGCCACCTATTGGGAAAATAGCTGCTCATTCGGTTTACGATACGTTTCATGGTATAAGTGCCTGATTGTTAGTTTGGTTTTTTCCCACCTCGGTTTTTGGAGTGGGAATCTCTTTCTGATTGCGCCTTTTCCTGATCTTTGCCTACTTGTACCTTTTTTTCTTTCCTATTAATGTCACAACTACACTTTTAGAGATGTTGAATATTCATTAGTTTAACGTGTACATCAGGCATGCAATTGTCAATGCTTATGGTGAGATGCTGCATGTAAGCGAGTAACATTCATGAAATGAGCACACTTCATTCTTGAAAAGGTTCATGACAGCAGAAACGCATATCAGTAACTGTATGGAATATTAGTATGCATAAAGCAGGATATTAAGGGGAAACAAATTCTAAAAATATGGACGCTGAACTTTGAGAAAGGTCGCTCTATCGCCGATCTGTATAAAATCTTAACAAGATTAATTTAAGTAGGATTTTACATTTAATTAAAATATTACACTTTTGACCGGCTATTGTTTGGTTTAGACAAACGTCAAGTGATTTCATTTAAACACTTTGTCCTACTTTATCCCTTTGATTCGATCATTTCGATCAAATGTAAATCATTTTAAATCGCGTATTGACCCTAATTCGCTTTAATATCGCAACACATTTAGTTAATAAGCTTTACAAATAACAACATGCCTACAGAAAGTCCGCACGCCAACCGTAGACAAAATCCAGATCAAACCGGAATCCGTCGATACTTAGGTAGCTACATTCTAATCATAAACGTACTTTCTTAGTTTTGTTATTACCTTGGCGTTGTCATGGACATCATAAATTAATTCAGTCGATTCTTCTTCCACACCGTGTCCATCTTACATCATTGCTACATTTATTCCGTCCATCCGCATGCTGCCTTTCTACAACAATAAGAAGAAATAAATCAACTATATCAGAAAATGTAAATTAAACCTTTGATTCGATATTTGTTCATACGATTTAATATATAAGAAAATTAAAAGGGAATCAAACACTAGATTCATTTAGTCAAATTGGTAAAGATGGTTAAATTGTTATGAGAAAATGTTAATAATTTATTAAGATGAATAAAATTAATAATATATGCAAGATGTACAAGATTATGTGATTAAAAGAGGCACGCTCTAATTGGCCTTTAACAGACCAACTGGCCGTGGAATCAAAATATCACGTAAGGCCTACTTCGGCTTTAAGTTGAAGAGTGTCAATTCCTGTCAGAGTGCTGTACACCCAACATGTAATTTTGTTATATTTAAAATAAATTTGAGCATAAAATTGTGTTTCTCAGGAGAAAGAAATGCTCGAAGATGTTATCGAAGGTCTAGCTGAAGTTGAAACCGAATCGAGCGAAGATGAAGAAGAAGATATCGGCGAAATGACATATAAACAGAAAAAGGTACCAGGACAAGGATTGTTAATTAATTCAACTAGTAAAGTTAAAGATGAGGACAAGTCGTTAAAAGGAATTTCATTTACGAAAGTCTACTCACCGTGGTTTACTATCTCGTCGATGTAGTGCACAATCATTCAGTTAATCATGTTATTAACTTCAAGTCCAACTGGTCTGACTTGGGGACCAGTCTTAAATATGTATCCTGTATAATGTTTACTGATAGTTGTGTTGATTTTTGTGCACCCTTATGTATGATAATTTTCACTGATGTTTATTTCAACAGGCTGTTATTGGAGCAGTAAGAAGAGGTAATATCGACTTGTTAGAGGACCTGCTGGATAAAAGACACGCGGATATCAATATGCTTTGGGTAAGTCAGCAGTCGTTGTCGATATTTTATCTACCATAACTCACCATACTCGACATCATAGTAAGCCATCTGACTTGTAATGTTGGTTATCAATACTATGTACGAATTCCTCTAGGTGGTTGGTCAGGTCTTCATAACAAACACTTAAAGCACCAGGCTCCCGTTTAACTATTTAGCAGGTCGTATGTAGGCTAAAGCATAACACACTTAAAATATTATATAATATAATACATTAGAAGATTGTATGTAGTATTTGAAAGTCCAGGATGTAGTGGTGTCTTTTCAGTAAATTGGTACCAGTGAAGTTTATGTGTGCAGCTGGTCCAATGGCTGAGCAATTCTGGTCGAATAAGTAGTTTCAAATTTATAAACATAAAACCCCAGAAGCCCAATTAGCAATACTGCGCGCCTTTTTACTCTGAATATTTTGTTTTTGTTCCAGTTCAATGAGAATCTGATAATGGTAGCAATACGAGCTGGGCAAGAAAAAATGGCGGAATTCCTTATTGACAACGATGTTGATGTCACTCATACTACAAAGTTAATTGTAAGTAATGAGCGTGGACCAAGAGAATGATACGGCTTAATTTATGTGAATACATAGGTATATTCAAATTACACCCTGGCCTATGGGCGGTTTGCCTTTATTACGCCAGGGTAAACATTTGTCACCAACATGACAGGCATATATACCAGCCGGGTTTTGAATCCGCAACCTCTTGATTGCTAAGCGAATCAATACGCTATCCATTACACCACTGCGGCTGTACATACTGAGTAAAATGAATTTAATAAAGCTGTTTTAAAAATTACATGAACGCATACGTATACTTCGGTGGATATATATTTAATGAATATACTTGTAGAATCATTCTCTTTTGTAGTTAGTGGTGTAGATAGTGGGGTTTATATAAAACTTATAGTTAATTCTGCTGACTATAATTCCCAAATGATATAATTTCAGGAACGAACAGAAAAAGGAGAAATAACAACTTATCCACAAACATGTAGAGAAATGGCTTCAGACAAAAACATGGATGATATAGTAGAACTCATAGACTTGAAAACCGATAACTTATTCAGTTTTATAAAACCGAAACAAAGGGAAATTCGTATTAGACGGCCAAGACCACCTACACCACCAACCCCAGAAGAACCGAGCGAGGAAGATTTTGAAGGTGAGGACGGTAGCCAGGCCGGAGAGGTCGCAAGTGCGTTGGAAGATCTGATTCTAACGAAGGAAAAGTTACAAAAGTTCGAAAGAGATCTGGACTCTGGTTTAAATAGCAGCAATAATGCAGAAGGCGATAGGAAATTAAGTGTTACAAAATCTAATCGTGTTCATTCGGAGAGTCATGAGAATTCTGGAGGGGATACTCATAGAGGATCGATAGCTGAAAGTGAAGATAGCCATATTAGTCACGTGTTCGGTATGGACGAGGGTTATGAAACTATGTCACCTGTGTCCCCAATGTGTGCATACAACCCGCCTCATCAAGAACTTAATATGTTTGGTGCTAAAGAGCATGTCAGTATTCGTGGTACTCGTGCGTCGCATTCAGCGAAAATGCATACAGTTAAAACATTGTCCAATATAAATAACGGTGCAAAAGACAACAATATAAAACATTACATGAGACCGGGGAGTCATTTCAAAAGAGAAAGCAGAAGATGGCATCAGACAAAATCAGCACCATCTATGCGCACCCGACAGTCATTTGAAAGTATTCCAGAAATTGTTCGAACAGGTGTTCCTTTCGCTCATGGCGATAAAAAGACACAAAACACTAGTGCTGTGGCAAATTTTCATGGTCCTGTCATCTCTCCTTATTCCCAAGTTGCAAGACTGTTGTCTGGATCAAGGCTTCTGAAGCCAAAGTCCGCGTCCTCCCTGCCATCAATACATAATGACAGAGTCAACAGAGTGGATAAAGTTCCAATCCGTACGAAAACGGAATATGTCTACGCGGACAGAAATAGTCCCACTTTGTATGACAGAATTTCGTTCATTCATCAGCCAAGAGTTCCGACTGTTGGTACTGGGTTAAATAGACCTCGAACCGCATGGTGAAGCCTGAAGTAACTTTGGCTGTTGTGAAACAGTTTCCAAGTATAAGTGATGATGATTTTGAACTGTGGTCATATGCCTCAAGTGGTATTGCTTACTTTCTTCAAAACGCAAGTGATTGCCGTGTTCAGTCATCTGCATATGGTAAAAGTGGCACTGTATCAGTGACACGTAAACTGTCGACACACAAAGAAAATCTGCATCTGGTCGATGTTCTGCTTTAAGCTCAACGCTGTCCTACTATTCATGTTTTCACATCAGCATCCTTTACATAACATACAAAACCATAAATTCATTTTCGATGAACGAGTGTTATGTGATGAATGAGAAAGGTTATGGACCTAACGTCTTGCTAACCAATCTATGAGTTGTCATAAATGAATATGAAATTATTTGCTCAGATTATGATTCGCCTTTAAGCATTCTCATGGCGGCTAAATAAACCTTCTTTTCTGTTCTGTTGTTTCTTCATTTTGAGATCCAATTATACCGTTCACATGACCTGAATTGTCGCATTTACTTGGTGAAGGTAGCTCAACGGAAGCAAAATTCGCTCTTGGCGCAACAACGAACATTGCAAGGAGATTAACTGAAGATGTTCGTTTAAGAATTAAAAATATATAAATAAAACTATAACTTGAGCAATTGAAAGGAATTGACACAATTAAATTCAAAATCACAACCCTGACATCAGGCAAGAGAGAAACAGAGAATATTAGTCGTAATATTAAATACAACAGTTTGATGTCCTGTTCTAGATGTTCATCGAAAACTCGGCTGCAAAAAGACAGACACTTTATAAAACATAAGCAAAGAATCTGTCTGCTTACTACTGTATATTTTGCAACAGCATTGATATTGACTCCTCTTCAACAACAGTACTATATATGTGCAAAGTACAGGTACTATGCATGCACTATTTAAATTTTAGGAACATAAAAAAGGTATAGTTGTAAAATGAACTCACAAGCTGAGGTAAGTAAAAACAACACAAAGCAAGTAGAATCCAGGAACTGATATTATATATAAATCGCCCTTGAAGTCCAAGCAGTATATAGCTACAGTTGTCATATACATGTGCATGTAGGGTGCATGATTGAAGTGAAATCAAAATACATTTGTATGTGATTTTGGTGAAAATAAGCACAAATGTATTCTAAAAAATGTCATAATAGGTCACAATAAATGTAACAGATCTGAGAAAGAAAAAAAAAAAAAAAAAAAAAAAAAAAAAAAAAAAAAAAAAAAAAAAAAAGATCATTCGTTCATAATTTGGGAGAAACCAACAATTAGTGACCAACTCCAACAAAATTTATTCACATGAGATTTTTGTACTGAAAATCCCTATTCAAAATGTTTTTGACCTAAACTTTTTTATTTGTCAACCGATTTTCAAAATTTTTGCTGCACATTTTGCGATAACCTAGATCTAAATGCTCAGTTGTGCCAAAAAAATGTATCATCTAGTTTTAGACAGTTACAAAA
The DNA here is from genome assembly GCA_964017185.1 of Rugalucina vietnamica. Classification (NCBI taxonomy): domain Eukaryota; kingdom Metazoa; phylum Mollusca; class Bivalvia; order Lucinida; family Lucinidae; genus Rugalucina; species Rugalucina vietnamica. Next base: position 35,685,568 of record OZ024875.1, read on the forward strand.
TATCTGCGAAAAACCATTATCAGACACTATGAAACACGCTTTAGAATTGGCATAGTCGGTCCTCAAAGAACTCACCAGCACACATGAATTTTATTGCTTACGTTTCTTACGTAGTCGACGTCCTTCCAGGCCCAAAGACCTCTGTAGACGCATTCTGGTTGATTCTCCGTTGAATTCTCTCGCCCGTAGTGTAACACCATGGATCGAATGTGTATGGGTGACCCTTCCGACACTTGTTTAGTTTTGATTAAATGAATTTAGAGAGGATGCATTTACGACGTCTGGTGGCAGCTCGTTCCATCCATCGACGACTCTGTTGCAGGAGAAGTGTCCCCTTACTCTAAGACGATACCTTTTTTTTTGAAAATTTTCAGTTGATGTCCTCTAGTTTGTTGATATGTAGCCATTTTAAACAGTGAGTCTTTGCCTGCCTTATCAAGACCATGAAGAATCTTGTATACTGGTACCATCATATTTGCTCTGTCACGCCGATATTCCAAAGTGGGAAAACCTAAAATTTTCAGGCGTTCCGGGTATGACAACTATTTCAATCCTTTAACTATAGTCTGGTTGCGTGGCGTTGAACGTTTTCATTTTTTTTTTTATACATTGGCGACCATGTTGTTGTTGCGTACTCTAGAATTGGCCTAATCAAACTTTTAAATAGATTCAAGACATTTCTCTGTGAGTAAATGTGAAGGTTCTGAAAATAAGGCCAACTATCTGGTTTGCTTTTGAGACTTTGGTACTAATATGTTCAGTAAAGTTCAACTTGCTGTTAAATATTACACCCAGGTCCTTTTCACTTTCCACTTTCTCTATGGTTACATTCCCATTTGGTATTCCCATTGTGTACTCAGTACTTTCTACATTGTTTCCAATATGCAGATGGTGACATTTTTTTAAATGGTAAAACATATACCATTCATTTGCCCAAGTAACTCGTCTGTACTTGATTTTCATGTTCAATTGTTTTTATACGCCTCATAAATTTGTTGGAGTCATCTGCGTACATTCTCATCATCACTTTTATCACATCAGGTAGGTCGTTAATATAGACAGCGAAAAGTGTTGGTCCCAGTACCGACCCCTGAGGTACTCCAGAGGTGACATTTTCATAACTTGAGTAGCTAATGTTTACTGCAACTATTTGCGTTCTGTTACTTAAAAATTCTTTGACCCAGGCATGAATCTTTCCTCTTATTCCATATCCCCAGATTCTTTAGCAGCCGATTATGCTGAATTTTGTCAAATGCCTTTTTATAATTGACATAAACTATGTCAATATCATATCCCTGGTCCAGAGCATCGGTTATTTCTTCCAGAATTTGCTAGCAATTGTGTGATACAGGATTTTCCTGGAATGAAGCCGTGTTGATATGGACTAAAAAGATTGTTTCGTTCCATATGGTCCGTTATTTTATCGCATACAAGTCTTCCCATGAGTTTACAGGGTACGGAGGTCAGCAAGATAGGGCGATAATTCTCAGGGTTGGTCTTGTCTCCAGATTTGTGTATCGCAGTAACATTTGCTTTCTCCATACTTCAGGTATTTTTTATTCTTCTAAGGATTTCACAAATATAGTTTTCAGCCAAATCTATAGGGTCACTGAAGAGGCTTCAGTAGCCGAAACCGCGGTATGGCCCATCCCCTTTCTCATTAATATGGTCACTGCTCTCATTAATATGATCACTGCTCTTAAAGGATCTTAGTTTATTTTTATTTCCTATTACTGCAGCTGGTGTTGTGCCGTGTGGCGGCCCATAAAAGTCTCCCCGTACATCATCCATAGTGCAGATTATATTTTCCTTTCGGTCCTTTGAGATCAGATAGGGTATTCTGAGAAATCAGAAAATTACTACCGGTTAAGATTCATTTTCTAACCATCGTTTTAATATATTTGGACCCATTTGGATTTTACTAGTCTTTGTATCGACTACGCCGTTGAAAGATGCAAAATTACAGTAATTCTTATTGGCTCCATGTTGCCAAATCTATAGGGTCACTGAAGAGGCTTCAGTAGCCTAAACCGCGGTATGTGCGGTATGGCCCATCCCATTTCTCATTAATATGTTCACTGCTCTTAAAGGATCTCAGTTTACTTTTATTTGCTAGCAAGATCGGTTGAGAGTATCGAAATTGAACAAGAACCAGTCAACTGACATTAACTGGTACCGCAGTAATCACCAAAAGCAGGGACAGTATATTTACAGGGACTTGAAACTTCAGTACTGCTATATACTACTCAAAATTTGATAAGCATCAAGTATTTATTTTAAACACAACACAATGCAAAACACCTCGAGTTTGACCCAAATTTGATGACAATGCCCAAGGACCAAAATGTCGGTCTCATTTGATTTTTCTTAGATAATGCCTTGAAGTTTCTGGCTACAAGAAATTTGAAACAGGAAATGTCCTACCATAGCCCATTAAGCCATCTTTGCATTTTTCTAAAATTCCTGAAATAATGGCATTTTTCTAAAAGTCCACAGGAGCACGAAAATTCGACTAAACATTGATTTCTCTATGAAAGTCAGTCTGAAGTGCATTATAACAGATGTGCGCAGTGCAGGATAAAAGCAAGCTTGTAAGGATCATGTATGGGCCAATTTTCAAAAGAACCACTGTTTTTGTCAAAATTCAAATTTTAGAAGAACTGTTCCATAGACCTTGGTAGGATTTTTTTTCTTTCAAATTTCCTTTAGTCGGTAGCTGCGATACATTTTCTAACAAAAAGCAAAAAGACTGTCATTCTTGCTCCTTGGGGATTGTCATCAAATTTGGGTCAAACCTGGAGTGTTTTACACTGTGCTATATGGAAAATAGTACTTTGATGCTTATCAAATTTTGAGTGGTATATTATCATTTTCCAATATATGTTTGACTTGGAGTCAGGCCAGGTTTTAGAATATGCCCAATAGGTATTTTACATGGAGAATAAGTAAGAAAATATGTGTTTATAGTGGTCAGTTTCTACGAACTACTCCTTCTTCTATATTGCATTTTTACTTAAGCAAAACATGTCATCTGTTTAAGCACATATTGGGCTGTTGTTTGATGCTGAGATAAAGATACATCTTTATCTCAGTTTGATGTCAAGTTTGAATATATACACAAAAAATTACACCTAAGCCATCTGTATAAAAATGAAGAAAAAATGTTTTCTTCCAGAAGAAGTTTTTTTGCCTCTTTTGAAACAGCCTTTTTATATAAAAGTAATCACTCAATCTATTTGAATTTTATATCAAACAACACTGGGACAGTTCATCTTTAGAATGGTATATTTCTTTTTAAGTTATAGTCAATATGCTTGTAGGAGTATTTTGTGAAACACAGGCAGTGTTTGGAATATTTTGCCTTATTTAATTGCATAGTCAATTATTGGAATACCTGTCCAGCCCAGTCCAAGTGGCAAGTCAAGCATATTCTATAAAATAGGGCTAGAGTCCAATCACTTGTATTATAAGATCACTGCCAAAAGTTAAAGGAAGACATTACTCCAAAACGACAAGTCCGTCCCAGAACGACGTCCGATAGAACGAATCAACAAGTGTAACTTCCGGTTATTAGTTTGACACGGTGACTCCCTTGTTGAATGCTTTATTTTTAAGTTGCTGAATGAATTTCCTTCTAAACTGTGCGTTCATTAGAAGAACTCACCCCGTAGGTATTTGCAAATGCATTTGGGTTGAAGATCTGATACAATTTTATTTGTTTACCAAGGTACTAGTCACCGGTGCTGACAAATTATTTTTCGACATGCACCAGTTACTGTCATTTGAAACTAAATAAACTCAGAATCAGAATCAGAATAGTTTACTGGTGAAACGTCAAACTGACAATACTACACCAGGGGGGGATGGGGCTTGACCGGAGGTGAACTGTTCACCATAGCAACCTATATAGTTACACACTTACATAAATGCAAAAGAAACAGCATTTTGCATAGAGGGAGTGCCATTATTCCAAAGAAGAACTCTTTTGTGAAAAGAAATCAGTATCGGTCACCCTTCCCGCTATTTTTCTCATTTGGTGGAGGTGGCAACCGCCATCATTTTTGCTATGAGTTTACCATTTTTAGATGGTAATAGAATGGTACTGCGCCCCAAAAATTACGAATTTTTTACCATGGAATAAATTTTATGCACAAATCTAAAAAATAAGCAATATTTTGATGGTATTTTTCACTTTATTTCGTATCTTGTGCTCCAAATTTAGTAAGGGCATAGCGATAAAAAGTGAGTAATACAAACGATCGAATACAAACTTATAAATGTATGACGTCATCCAAACAAGTGATTGGTCAATATTTGGAGGGTTGTCCAATAATATGAAATAAGACACCACCTATGTCGCGACGCTCTGCTCCTAAGTCCTGCGCACATAATTTGAAAAAGCCTACATATAACATAGCTTCCTCACCCTGGAACGCTACCGCGGGTTTGGGGTAAGGCATTTACTGTAGTGGAGCTGGGGAGAAAGGTCATTCGTTTTTCTTTTTGGGAACAGATCCGATCGAGTCCCCACATGTAGGGCCTTACCCTGATGATCAGGGGTACTCAATGAAATAAGCCATACAATTATTAACTTTTTTTTGCACAATTTACAATTTTTTTCCGTCCAAAATATACACTGAAACAAAGTTATAAAGAGGCCACTTTTAAACTCATTTTTTGTTTCTAAGCCATGTTCAAAATTGCACGATTTTTTGCCAAAAGACGTGTCTTTCAAGTAAGTAAAGTTCCAAAGTGTTAAGAAATAATTTTCTTTTACTAAAGGCGTTTTTGGAGTAAAAATGCAAAAATCAATGTTTTTAAATAAAAAATTGGATACAGCACACCATTTGTTGAAATTAGGAACGGGTGTTATCAAAGGGGTCGTTACGGCTCGGAAAAACATCAAACATTCGAATTTTCTCTACTGGTAGAATTTTTATGCATTTTTAAAAATCGCCAATTTTGAGATTTTTTGGAAAATTCATAAATGTGCCTCTTAAACATGTTGACCCCTATTAAATTCACTTGATGAGGCCTGGAAATGAGAGATATAACTCGACTGAACTGTTTTAGACCATTTTCGAGGACCAACAGGTCAAGGCTGCCGCACACTTCCGGTTTCAATGCCAATTTTTAACGAACAAAATAACAAAATTTGTGGACGATTTTTTTAATTTTCAAAGTTTATCAGAGTCTAGTATTTGACCTAAATAATCGCTGAAAATTTCAATGCCGTGCTGCTGATAATAACGCAACTGGAGAAGAACAAAGTTGGTATGCAAATTGCATACAAAAGCTGAATTCCTGTTATTCAGGTTGTTGTCTTCTTGCATGTACAAAACAGAAACGAAGATTCTTATTGCAGCAACACTTTTGACTTAATTTTATTTTGCTTCATGGCAGTCAGTAGCACTTTCAAATAAATTAAAATGTAAAAACACAACGTCATAATATGACATTTAATTTGATGTTAATAAAGTGTGACTTTTTGAAATAGGGTACCTTTACACATGCTTCGTCTGTGTGAGAAGTATCATGCATTTTGGAATGCAGAAACTCACAGAGCCACTGTTAGACATTGGTTTATTCATATGATCATGAATTTTAATTGATCGTATTTTACTTTCTGAACTAGAAGAAAAAATATGAGGTGGCCTCTTATAACTTTGTTTCAGTGTACATCTACAGATTTGAGGAGAGACCCTGAAATAATGGAGAATTTTTCACTCAATGATCTTCGCCGCTCGCTGTTACGATGATGGCATACTAAATGATCACAACCATGTGACGTCATACTCGAGTGATGTCATGTTATCTATCAATGACAGAGGAATGAAGGAGATTTGAAATAAGACATTCTTGAGTAATTGTCTTTGTTTTATCCATTCATTTAGGGCAAGCCTAGTTGGCAACATTTTGTCAACACAATATTTCGAACGTTTCAATGTGAATAACTGTTGCTAGCCGCTACCGCGAATTCTGGTTCCACTTGACGAAAGATTTTTTTTTTATCAATGTACTGAGGAGCAGAATAGAACAACATTTTTACCACCTTCCAAGTTCTTACTATAAGAGTGATGCTCCTGTGTCGCTATTATTGACCAATGACTGATGTCGACGGATTATGGTCGCTAGACCAAACTGGCAATTGACCACCAGGTGGGTTCTCAGCGGGTCGCCATGAGTTCTTTTGTATAGTGACAGGGATATAACAGTTCACCCAGTAACAAAATATATTCCAACAACATATTTATATGATAAATGATGAATGGCCAAAACATTGGCAATGTAAATAGTGTAGTACAAATGTAGTAAAAAAAAAACTACTATTATAAAATGAAATTTATAAATAAAGATGTGTATTGCAGTATACACCTTCAATGCCACTTTACAAGTAAAATATACAGAATTGAAACGGTTTATAAAACGATGAAAATAAGACATTTCTATGATTATATGTGACAGTATCTGACATTTTGGGTCTTGTGGAGTCAAAGTCTGAAGTTTAGTTTTTAACATTTTTACAATTTTTATTTTGTTAATAATCCATGTCCAAAAGCTTTAATAAATAGCGCTAAAGATTAATGAGAAAAAAAGAGAAAACATGCACCATCCACAGTTGCATCTTGGGGTTTTTAATGCTGCTCTCACATATACCGAATATCCCTTGCGAATCCTAAAATTTGAAATTCGCGCTGAAGTTACCGAATATGATGCGAATGGACGGGGCGGGGCTTGTACAAAACAATGTCTTTGCGAAAGCGTTAAGAATGCTTGCGGATCCTTACAAATTTCTTAAGAATATTGCGATTGATTGCCATGCTCACTACCGAATTCTTGAAAATGCCTTACGAATGTTCCGAACGCTTACAAATGCCGTTACAAATAATACGAATGTATAGCAAACACCTTACAAATGAAGCGAATGTGTAGCGAATGCTTGTCGAATTCTTTTGATTTTTTACTCATTCGCAAACATTGTAGCCAATAATATCAATATAAAACGAAATCACCCACAATGCCATAGGACATGGAAAAATATGTCATTATTGGTCCAAGACTACTCTTGAAACACACACCACTTTGTTGTTTCTCTCAAATTGCGATTTACACAATAAATATAATTTTACCGGTGTAATATAATATTACAGGTGTAATATAATATTTTGACCCGCCTAAAAAGTGACCCGCGGGTCATAATATAATGACCCGCGGGTCACTTTTTCCCTATAATATTTTGACCCCCCCTATAAAATATTGACCCCCCTATTTTTTTTTCTGTCATCTTCTTAAAACAGCATTGGAATACTTGTGTATGCACTCAAAAAGAATATTATAATATATTTACTAAGGTTCGTCAAAGAATAAATTTCATGGGTAGGGGGGGTCAAAATATTATACCATAATATATTGACCCCCCCCCCCCCCCATGTGCAAGTTACTTTTCTAATGATAATAGTTAGCCTTTTTCTCTTGTTATCACAAACAAAACCAAACAAGTGCAAACGATTTACATTAATCTATTTCCATTATCACTGGTAGATAGGGGGGGGGGGTCAATATATCATGGTATAATATTTTGACCCCCCCCCCCCCCACTCCCCCCTACTAGGTGTATGCTATTTTTAGATGATGATAAATGGCCACTTTCTCATTAAATTATACATGAAATTCAAACATCTGTTTGAAATAAAACAGCTTCACTTCATTAAATTCACGGACACCACTTGTGGGGGGGGGGGGGGGGGGGTCAAAATATTATAGGCAAAAAGTGACCCACGGGTCATAATATTATGACCCCCCCTACCCTGTTTATGCTATTTATTTATATGATGATAAATTTCTTTTTCTTCTGTAATTACACTTGAAATTCAAACAAATATAACAGATTCAACATGCATCTATTCTTGATACCACTGGTACAAGGGGGGGGGGGTCAATATATTATGGTATAATATTTTGACCCCCCTGTTAGGTGTATGTTATTTGTTTAGATAATGATAAAAGACCAGTTTCTCCTGTAATTACGCATGAAATTCAGACATCTGATTGAAATAAAACAGCTTCACTAGGTAAAATTTACGGACACCACTTTTGGGGGGGGGGGGGGGGGCAAAATATTATAGGCAAAAAGTGACCCGCGGGTCATAATATTATGACCCCCCTACCCTGTGTATGCTATTTATTTATATGATGATAAATTGCTTTTTCTCCTGTAATTACAGGTGAAATTCAAACACTTAATCAAATATAACAGCTTCAACATGCATCTATTTTCGATAATGCTGGAACAGGGGGGGGGGGGGTCAATATATTATGGTATAATATTTTGACCCCCCTGTTAGGTGTATGTTATTTGTTTAGATAATGATAAAAGATCAGTTTCTCCTGTAATTATACATGAAATTCAGACATCTGATTGAAATAAAACAGCTTCACTAGGTTAAATTCAGGGACACCACTTTTAGTGGGGGGGGGGGGGGGGGGGTCAAAATATTATAGGCAAAAAGTGACCCGCGGGTCATAATATTATGACCCCCCTACCCTGTGTATGCTATTTATTTATATGATGATAAATTACTTTTTCTCCTGTAATTACAGATGAAATTCAAACTCTTAATCAAATATATCAGCTTCAACATGCATCTATTTTCGATAATACTGGAACAGGGGGGGGGGGGGGGTCAATATATTATGGTATAATATTTTGACCCCCCTGTTAGGTGTATGTTATTTGTTAAGATAATGATGAAAGATCAGTTTCTCCTGTAATTATGCATGAAATTCAGACATCTGATTGAAATAAAACAGCTTCACTAGGTTAAATTCAGGGACACCACTTTTAGGGGGGGGGGGTCAAAATATTATAGGCAAAAAGTGACCCGCGGGTCATAATATTATGACCCCCCTACCCTGTGTATGCTATTTATTTATATGATGATAAATTGCTTTTTCTCCTGTAATTACAGATGAAATTCAAACTCTTAATCAAATATAACAGCTTCAACATGCATCTATTTTCGATAATACTGGAACAGGGGGGGGGGGTCAATATATTATGGTATAATATTTTGACCCCCCTGTTAGGTGTATGTTATTTGTTTAGATAATGATAAAATACCAGTTTCTCCTGTAATTATGCATGAAATTCTGACATCTGATCGAAATAAAAGAGCTTCACTAGGTTAAATTCACGGACACCACTTTTAGGGGGGGAGGGGGTCAAAATATTATAGGCCAAAAGTGACCTGCGGGTCATAATATTATGACTCCCCCTACCCCTACCCTGTTTATCCTATTTATTTATATGATGATAAATTGCTTTTTCTCCTGTAATTACACATGAAATTCAATAAAACAGCTTCACTAGGTTAAATTCAAGGACACCACTTTTAGGGGGGGGGGGGGGGTCAAAATATTATAGGCAAAAAGTGACCCGCGGGTCATAATATTATGACCCCCCCCCTACCCCTACCCTGTGTATGCTATTTATTTATATGATGATAAATTGCTTTTTCTCCTGTAATTAC